>JAQFYG010000034.1:0-70552 GCA_034694325.1 Entomobrya corticalis
ATGCTCTTTAATCCTACATAAACAAAATATGAAAATTCGATCGACGAATTTTTTCATTACATATAGCATTTGATAATACACATGTATAAGATCGATTTTAATACATACTTTTTATGCGATAAATTTTATTGCTTTGTACAGTGCGGATTGAAAAGAAAATATTATTAATAAGCATTGAACCGCTGCTACTCTTGCCACTGAAATTTTACTCTTGCTTCTACATTACATAATTAACGTATGAATACGGGCTAGTTGCTCTAAAGATGGGTTTAGTTTTAATTTAATTTTACTACTAATTAAAGGCTTTATAATAATTTAATGAAATTAAAATGCATTTTCAAATATTGTATTAGAAAAAATCTTGCATAAAAATAATTGATTTTTTATGTTTTTGTACTGACCAAGCTTATAATCTTGAGGTGGGAGCCAGAAAATGACCAATCAGTTAAAAATATTATTACTGACGGAGAAAGGAAGTACGAACAAGATGAAAAGATTTTACATTCGTTTCATCGGATTTGAAATTAAAATGTTTTTCATTTTTTGTGAGGACGCTGCGGCCGAGAGGTTCGTCAGTGTTGTTGGGAGTGCATACACTTGCTTTTTGCGTGTTTCTATTATATTCCTTTTGGTGTTTAGTAAATGGTTGTAGATTGAATTGAATGGCAGTTATAAACCGTAAAAATAACCACAACCTCCACTACTGTTCCTACTTTTCACGTTTGTTGATGACTTGAGAAGGCGAGAGGGACACGATTACGATCCGATTCGCCACAGGCTTTTATGACTTTTTATTGTAGCTTCCGAATGGGCATATAATGTAGTAAAGTATACGGGTATATGTACCCACATTTACATTACATGCACACTTACAATTCAGTATAGAATTGTCAAAAGGAAGCTTATATATTATGTGATATCGCTTGGGGTACAATGGAAATGCACACTTGGATTGAGTCTAGTTCTCAAAATTGCTACACAGTATAACCAATTCACACACCACAACAATATAAGTAATACTTATAATAACAAAGACAATGATAATGGCGATGCGTTTTCAGTCATCTACCACCGTTCTATTAATGTCCACTTATTAGCACTCAAACTGTTTGTAGTTATAATCACCTCTACTTAAAGTTTAAAACCACCGTCCTAATCGCCTTTTACTCAAGTGAGCATTCTATGAATGAAGTTATTTTTTACGCAAGCTTTTAATTTTTTGAATTAATCGTTTACATAATTACATATAATTCTGGAGGTGTGACTCTGTTTATAACACGAGATGATTGATGCTTCTACTGCTTTTTATGTTGTAATCGTAATCACCATGTGTGGTGTTGATGATAGGGTGATTCAAAAAGTGTTCCAGGCAAAATCTGAACAAGAGTTATAGCAGCAAGCGATGATAATGACGGACGATGCACTTTTTTATTAGGAGCACTCTATAATTAAATTATTCAGTGCATTTACCTTTTTGTTTTAAAGGAAAAAGTTATTATTATTGTTTCACTTCTTGTATTTATATTTTATTATACGGGTGTTTTTTCTCCCTTTACTTATACTCGTAAATAAATAAAGTCACGTCAAACTAACGACGGCGATGCCAGTAAAAAATGCATAGAACAACCCTATAGCATCATCAGCACGTCATCGTATCTTCTCCTTCTAGTAGGTTTACCGCTGTTCAAGTCTGGTACACAGCGATTCGTAAAGAGATGCAGATGCAGACACAAGGCAGCTCGACAACACGGGGCGAAAAGGAATTCACCAACAATGATGCTGTTCCTGTTGATATACGAGCCACTAAAATCTCTGCTTTTTTGACAAGGTGAATCCCTTTCTTTTCTCTGGCTCCCTTCTTTCTTTTTTTAAGCTTGAATATCTATCTCTATCTTTGCATCTATATAATTGCCAATTTTCTTCTTCTTATGTTTCAAATCTCTCGTGTGTACATTAAAAACTTGTATAGGACGTGTACAATTTTTATGGAGTAGAATTTAAAATAGTGCGGATATAAATGTTCATCATCAGTTAACTTTATGTTTTTATGGGTGTTTGGTGTTGGTACTATATCGGCTATAAAGTATTATTATTATTTTGTTTAAAAGTACCACACACCACAAATACTACTGCTGTTAGATGATCTTCTATATCTCGGCTTGTGTCCAAAAAATCACTGTCAATAAATCATTCCTTACGAGCAAATTAGATTGACTAATATTTCTCTACACAAACTTTGGCTGTGTTAATGCAGAAAATAAAATATTAAACATATACTACTTGTTCTATAAGACGGGTATAAATAATCTGCAGTTTTTATAGAGAAAATAGACATACAAAAAGGAGTGAAGTACTTTTTATAATGTCCCAATAAAATTAATCTTTATGGATCCAAAAGGAACCATTTGATAGATTCGAGTACATAAATACGTATATACTGAGCGTTGTTGGTTGAGCTCTTGCTTTTTATGCCAAAAAACGAATCAGCTGTCCCTTACTTCACCTTTAGTGTGTTGTAGATGGTCTTGACGGTGGTGATATAACGTTTTTTACCACGCTTGACAAGGCGACACGATGAGATGATATAGATTGTTCAAGTAGTTGTTTTCTGAAGAATGAAATGGTAATTGATTCCCGAAATGCACGAGTTTATATAGTAAAAGTTTTCGTTTTAGAAGAGATAATAGATTACCACTGCTCCCTTGCTCATCATCATCGTCATCATAACAAGATGGGAATAGAGGTGAAAATGGTAAATAAGAGAGGTAATAATAATATAACAAGATGATATGATGATGGTGTTGATGATGATCGAGACGATGAGACAACCGAAAAGGCTTAAACCGCACACAAGTAAGCACAGAAGGCTCGTCCTTACTGGCTGTGCTGAGACTTTTCTCTCTCTTTTCTTCGTACTTTTCTCTTACACGCCACAGCACCACACACGCATTTTCTCAAAACTGACAGTTGGACCTCCCTTCGAGGTAAGACAGTTTTCTCATTGAATGACCACACTTCTCACTCCTTTTTTCGTCTTTGTTTCTCTCCTTTTCATTCCAATTTATTCCAAACAAACCAGCCAGATAAAATGGATGCATGCGTATAATGTTTATATTTATTGGCTTTTAATATTGAATGCTCACTTTTCTTTTTAAAATAAAATCAGTTCCTATATAACTTTTACATATACACAAACCGCCACACACCACATGTAGGGTTATTACTTTCTGATCACTTAAGTAATTTATGACCCTTTTTGCTGTTTTGCGGAGGAGATATTACACAGCGAGAAAAAGGATAGTCTCAGGTTTTACCAGAGAGTCGCTATTTTGCTCGTTTTCTTTTGTTGCTTAAGCTTTTCAACAATGTTGCATCACACATTCAATGGAGGAGTTCCATGAATTTTATCTTGCGAAATTTTTTCTCTTTCATAAAATGTATATGTATATTTTTTGTTTTGTTTTGTATATCGTAAGAAATTGAAATGAATACAATGTTTTACTAAAAGCGTTTTTTGTTGAAAATTTTTGCCGAACAATCACATTTTCTTCTTCTTTGGTTGATGCTATGCTGATTCAAGACAAAAATGACGACAAGACTTGTTCTCCTGATTTCATACTTTGTGTTGTTTTATACAGATTTTATGTGAGGAAGTGGCTGTAACTCTTTTCTTTTTTTAAAAAACAGGAGATGCCTTAAATTTTTCTTGTGTACGTGAGAACGTACATACGAATACTGATACAAAGTTGAGTGGTGAAGACGATCTGACTTGGGAGTTTTGAGAAGTTGAGTGAAGTGTGAGTGAGCAATGCCAGCGGTAAGCTCAGAGCTATATAGCTTGCTTTCCTGCTTGGCTGTTATAAAGTAGTAAGTTGGTTGCTCTTCTACTTCTTCTTTGCTGGGAAGTGAGCTGACTTATTCGATGTTCGTTTCGTTCTTACCAGAAATACAGCAAAACTTGCTACCACCACCAACATCAAACCAAACAAAAAGCATGTAAATACTATGAACAAGGCAAAGGCGCAAACTTGAAAGTTTCCTTGTTGGTTTTTGCCTTGCTTGCCTGCCTTGTGAGTGAAGAGTTTCAATGCTTGTTTATAGATGAAAAACGTCCACCACCACGCAAATACAGTATTCTAGCAACAAAACCACCAAGGCGAAGCTTCTCTGTTTTTCTAACTGAGTAGATGGGATTTTGTTGGATTTTTCAATACAATGTTGTGATGTGTTCACCCCGTCTTCCTGCAGAATGATTCAGCTCTCTTTGCTACTGATACTCTTATTTTTTAGTACAATATGATATTGTAAACGAGAGCATTCTACACAGAGAAGCAACTGTTTGACTGACACTACTTGCTTTACTGTTTCAAAAGAAGACGAGAAAGAGAGCTTTTTGCTTCTTTTTTTCTAGAGGGCTCGGCTCGGAGAAGCTCATTTCTGATTACTTTGCGTTTATACTTTGAGGAGAATTTGAGTTGCGTACCCAGCCAGCTTGACTACAACATCCTTTGAAATCAAACCAAAAAGAAGAGCGATACTGCCGCAATCGCATTTCAGGGTCTTAACTGTGTAACTGTATGATTCAAAATGCTTTCTGAATTTGTATTATTATATTATTTCGTCGAGTAAAAAAGCTTAGTTTGTCCTAAATGTTTGTAGGTGTGGGCAAACTAATATTGAAAGTGATGCAACCAACTAAACTCAAGCAAGGAAAAAATGATTTGTCGACGACAAAAATTATTTATTCGTGTTGATAATTTCCAAGAATTTTGACTGAATGAGTAAAAGTCAAAGACTGACGTAAACACGAGGCTGTCTTATTATTGCTGAATAGTTCATGAAGAAGAGTCTTTGTTTTAAAAATATCCTTTCTTTTAAAATATTATGCTCCAGGAAAATTTCATGGCTGACTAACAATGAGGATCTAATATCATTGAAAAACAGCACGTGACCAAGTAGCCAAGTACTGATAACTGTGAAATTGCACAAATTATTGCCATACTGCATTTTCCTTTTGTTTCCAATTCCTAGCAAAATTTTCAGTGTCCACATGAAATAATATATTGGCCTATTCATATCCTCACAAAATCGAAAGTTTTTACAACTCTTCCAGTCATATAGTGTCATAAAAAAGGTGCAAAACTTGCATGATTTTTTTTCACAAGTGCAATAAGAAAAATGCATCAAAAAACGAACCGAAGCGCTCTATGCTATTGTAAGTATGGTAAAGCTATTAAAAAAGCCAACAAAGTCAATAGACTCCCATTCATAAAAAGAAACAAACGAGTTTTTAAACGGTTCACTAGAGAAAACATTATACACTTTAACCGTGCATTGTACTAGTGTAGTATAGATCATCGTATCTGTGCATATACATGGATAATATTAAGCTGTTAGCAGGAAACAGTCCTAAAAATCCTTTTTTACGCAAGAGCCAATGTTTCGGACAAAATAAAATACGTTTTGTTTGAGAGTGAGGTTATATACGTTTCGAACGCACATATTTTTATTTTATGTTATTGCCCAAGACAAAAAGAGTACTTCTCAATTGACTCCTACTACTACTAGGGTAAGTATTACTCCTGTATAATCCTACCACTACGCATTGTCAATAAAACCTCGGTTCATATGACTTGTTTTTTGCATGCATCTAGATACATATTAGTAGGTATATTTAAAACGCATCAAAAAACTACTCAATAAACTGAACTATATGCATAAAAATGCATGGAAAACACAAACCGAAAGAAAGAGAGTGTGGCGGCAATGATGGTATTACTATTACACGGCTATTATCAACAACTTCCAGTGTTTTATGAGTTCATGCATGCCTCTTCTACGACTGTTTTTATAACAGTTTATAGAAATACTGCTGACCCTACTCAAGAAATACGATGAAATGAATACATCGTATATTTGTGACTATGATGGTGATGTGACCAAAAGATTATGGCGACATTAAAAAGTCTGATATTGATATGTGGTGAATAAACTGCTGTCATTAAATTCTATTTGGATAGAAGTTGTAGTGCATAGGCATATAGCATGTGCGTGAATTACCGTGAAACTATATCTGCATTCGTGGTGTCATTAAAATGACAAGAGAAAATTGAAAAGTTATTTGTAAAGGCAAATCTTATTCAAGGGAAAGCGCAAGGTGATCATATTACATTTTGCACTGGGGTAATACTATACAACGAAAAGGTGTCCAAAAATCCACAGTAATGACTTTGAGAATCACAAGATGCAAGAATTCTACAAATTTTAAGAATGTTAATTTTAAGAATACTATTTTTGAAATGTGCGGTAATAAGTACTTACTATTATTGTAGATATTATCTTAAAAATAAATACGCACACATTTAATGCATGAATTGAAGACTCATTATGTAAGATAAATCCTAATAAGAGTTCAAAATACTTAGAGCATTCTTATCTATTCTGCAAAGAACTTATGTAGTTTGATATAAAAGGTGGAAAGTTGCAAAAAATTAGACTTTTAATCATAGGATAAAAGTCTGCCATTTGGACAATTTATTTCAACTGTGGCCGCTCTACTGTTGACTTTAAATCAGTTGCAAAGATCGTTCTTGAACGAAACTTAAAGTACGCTTTTTGTACGATTTTTGCTTAATGAAAACCGGAATAATAGAATTGATAATGAATCAAATAAATCACAAAATCTTATTAATCTAATTACGAACAATCCGAAGAAGACAATTGATTTTTACATAAACTTTTCAAATAAGCAAAAGATTTCATCTGAGGATATTGAGTACTTATTGAAAAAGTCTACAACTAAAAAATTATGCACATATATCATTCAGTAAATAATCAAATAATAGTGAATACCAGTGTGGCCATGTCTAGGTTTGCTGATCTTGCATAGCCAGTTTTCTATTTTGCTTGATCGTGCTTTCAGTCTTAACCTTCGAGAATCTTACAACGCAAAGTAGCATAGGGCCGAGCATTTCTCCACGAGAAAGCCAGAAGCCGCATTTGGTGACATCTGTCTTGTAGGTTTTGACATATTATTTCTGAAATCTTTCTTCATTTTCTGTGTTTCAAGTTTATTTTACTTCCTACACAACCGACACTTTTATATTTAATACTACAGAGAATTATTCATGAGATAACAGGACGTTATAATTTTTCTATTATTTTCACCATTTATCATCAAGCCTTTCTTTCTAATTCTCCTTCTCTGAGATGAACAAACACTCTAGAATGAATTTTAATTGGCTGAAAATTATAACAAGAAAGTTCATGTTTACAAATCAACAATGCAAACAAAGTTTTGATAACATTCGTTTTATAAATTATCATTCATGCTCAACAATGCTTTTACATTACACGTTAAAAATCATCTTGAAAAAAAAATCGGCAACAACTTTCGAGTTTATTTTGTAATATTTACAATATAAACATATTTAGCTGATGATGATTTGATTTTTGCATTTTACCTACAGGTGTGTTGAATTTAATGCGCAAATGCGCTTGGGTACGTGATGTGTACGTGCATGTGCGTTCAAACGGTAGTTTGTGTTAAATGGGCCGTTCTGATTACAAACTTTTATTTGATCACAATTTCATTCATTAATTATCATCACAAACAAAAGATTGAACAATCATCAACAGCCACATCACTACTACTACTATCTGTAAAAGTAATATTTTACGTTAGAACTAGACATTTAATGCATAAATTTATATTAACAGATGCCTGAAGCTATCATAGGTTTAATTAGAAACATACGAAGTATCAAGTCAACCTTGCCGGGAGGAAGTGGGAGTTTTCTTAAGTCATTTTAAATACATATTTATCTGAGCTTTTTTAGTTAAGCACCTTTCAGGTAAGCCCGAGTATCACTTCGTTAAATATAATCTAGTGATAATTGCCTACTTGATGTGCCAGTATAATGTAAGCATAAATAGAAAACAGAAGAAAGATCAATCATAAGACTTCAGTGCAATATCTAACATTTGAAAGTGTATGCTATGTGTGATGGTGATAGTGATGATGGTTGCTTTTTATTGTAAATTTTTTATAGCAATAACTATACAATGTTTATGTGTTTCTATGTCTCGCTGAATTTAAGCTACTGTTATTGTTATTAAACCTTGTTCGGATCAGGTTTCATACAGGGTCATTATCACATCACATCGCTACTCACCACTACCAACTTTTTCTCGAGCTTGTACTATTATTATGATTTTATTATTAGACATTTTAGCTATATGATATATTATGATTATTATAAAGAGCCTTAATTTAAGCTTCAACAGCAATTTGAGTCGCCGTTTTTTCTTCACGTGTAGTAGTGTAATACGTCACTACGCACACCAACCCTAATAACCGGACATGCTTGCATCAGTAGCAAACACAAGCATAAGCGTGTATCTGGCGAACTGAGTGAGTTCATCATAAATAATCATTGATAACTTATGTATATAAATTGCCTACCATTTATACTTCAAACCGTAAAAGTTAGAGTCAGAAACTATTGAACGAATAAAAATGTGCTTATATTCGACGTAAATGGAAACAGTAGATGGTTACTGCTAGCGGTAACAATATGGCAAGTATTATTTAATTTCCGTGCAAAAGTACATATCATCGCCCATGAATCAAATCACTAGTATTGTAGCAAGTGAGCAAATCCAATACATTATATAACAGCAATGGTATATCACAATTATCTTATGATGATGAGCAAGGTAAATAAATGAACAGATACAATCTTTCTTGCTGACTTGGTAAAGTTAAAGAACTGGATTCACCACAAGATTACCATCATTAATAAAATTATAATTGACGGTTTATTGAGGATTTCATTATTGCAAGAAGTTATCTACAGTGGCTGGGTACTGGGTGGCGAACAAGTTTATTCAGCTCAGTAATAATGGTAAGCGAAGTAATAGATGCTTTGCCTAATGATGAATTAGAGCTCAGTGCACAAAAATGCAGTCTTAGACCAATCATTTAAAGTTATAGCAATACTCCACCAAATTAACTATACAGTACTGTAATTTTTACCTGGATATTGCTATCACAAATTTTTAAAATTTATTTTTGTTTTAAATTTGTCAGCTTAAATTATTTAAAGCAAGCGAGAGCATCATGCATTGTACTTGGAGAATAGTGATTTTCTATTGCATTTATATATATATGAATTGGATTGATGATAAGGGCTAGATTATTAGGTAATTACTGTATTTATCGTTTTTACCCCTTCAACAATGTAGGTATTATAAACACTGATTTGCTCATTGATATAAAGTTATTGTTATACAGTAGCTATATATGGTTTATCATCTTGTGTGATGGTACATACTTTGAACGTGTCTATAAAATTTTCCAAATTATCCAATTAGCAACATTTAACAAGCTGTTTAAACTTTGTGTTCTTTCAAATTGATGATAAACTATATATATGTATGATTTCCAGATTCCTCGGTTAAGACATGCCGACACTAACCGCAATGTTGCAGGTACTAATTCCGTAAACCAACAGATTAAAAAGTTAGATTTTGGCCGACACATAAGTACTTTAGAAATATGAGAGCATATCAAGTTGTTGCGAAAATCTCTGAAATATAAGAATATATGTAATGAATATGAAGTCGATGGTACGTCTTTGCATTTGTTGTTCCCGTTTCGGTTCCATACTCTTTTGCAAATTATTTTCCTATATATCTACCTGAAAATCAAGGGATCCCTTGTTTTATTTTTATGTTGAAATTAATGACTAAGCTTGATGCTCATCTTTGCCCTTACGGATCTGTGCAAATAGTTAGCCTAATGACAAGTTTAAATGATTTTAAAGATAAATGATACCAACTACTTCAAAGTCTGCATGCATCTTTTCTATTAAAAATACTACACACATAGTTATTATTATTATGCTATGCTAAAACTATAAACACAACCATATCTTCAGCAAGATTTTCAAAATAGACTTCACCTTTACTATTTGTTAGTTCATCAACCACGTTAATCGCGGTGTTAATAGTGAATACCTGCAGTTTAACAGTAATACTGAATTAAGTTAACAGCAGTAAAAGTTTAAGAAGTAATAGGTATCACCAAAGTTGCGCTGAACTGATGGCACAAACTACTACAATTTCAAACGGAAATTGTGGGTGGAACAACGACAGCAGAGAAGCTCTTATGTCTTTATTTCTTTCTTATCGTTTTCGATAGTACATTGATTGTTTTTGCATGGTTCAAAAGTAGAGTAAGAAAAAGATTAGATAAGAATTCATTAAGGCTGTACACAGGAGAGATGTGGCAAGATAGCTAGTAAGAGGTTAACTCAGGTCGACTCGTGGTGGTCAATGAAATAATATGCGCAAAAATGAACACTTTTCTTTTACAGTCAACAACAATCAACGTATATATGTGCTTAAGTAAAAAGCAATATCTTCTCTGCCTCTCAGCAGACTTGATCTAACAGATCCGTTTTAACGTGTATTTAGATTTTAAAATGAGAAAAATAGCCCAAGGGTTATAAAAAGTAAGAGAACTACTATAATAGCCTAAGGGTTAAATTACATAAATTTCTGATAAAAAAGATCATTATAAACATCGCTAGCTAATTTCCAGTCGGAAAGCCTGATGACCCTTAATAAAGCTTGAGAGTATGTATGCGAAAATGAGTGCAAGTGCACTAACTGTGTTTAGTGGCAAGGCAAAGAAATGCTTTTCAATATCAACAACGGCTTGCGTCTGCTTGTCATTATAAATTAGAAAAATTTAAAATTAAAAGCTTGGGTGGCAAGCCTGAAATTATTTGCACATTTGTGGAAGATGACTACCATGTTACGCAGCAGAAATACAAGCAATAACATATCCACTCTACAAATTATGAATATTAATTGATTACTGAGCAGATGTGCTTGTGCCTGAACAGGGGAAATTAGTTATAATTAGTTACAACAGGTCCTGTTTATCATTGTTGTTATAATTATACAAGATGAAAAGAAGGGGTAACATTCATTTGTGTAAACATACTCGTATTCGTATTCGTACCACTAATAACGAAGGACTTGTTTTGCTGCTATTACATACTCTAGTTAACAAATTAACTTTACTTTCTTTTGAAGTAAGGAAGCTTGCCTTTTAAGCAACCAGCATTGACAATGATTGGTTGCAAAAAAAATCTCATTTGCATTTTCAAAAGTTCAGTGAAACCAGAACAAAGGGTTTAAAAACACACAGCACACGGTAATTGTAATTGAAGGCTTAATTAATTCAAAATATAAGTGATTTACTTTCCTTTAATTAGCTTTAAGGAACATCTGTAACGGAAGTTGAAAGTAGCTAAATTTAGCAAGAGAAACTAATACTCATACTCATCACTCGCTTATTTCGTGTAAATGCCCGTTTCAAAATTAAAATATTTTGAAACACGAATTGACAAAGTAATTCTATTTCAACATCAAGTTTACAAATTATTGCACAAGAATTATTTTTCCTCAATGTTAAAAGATCGTTGTACCTCAGTGTGTACGACACAAATGTACAAAGCGCAGCTTCTCACTTCTTCAATGAATGCATCATGAAATACAAATGAAAGTTTTCCTATTTCATGCTTGATATCCCCTGCGTGCCATCTTATAGCAGAGCAAGAAACCAAAGGCAAGTAACGTAGTAAGCCCAGTCTCCTTCCTGTGCAAACATAGAGGGTTGCAGTGTAGCTTCTCTGTCTACTTTTTATGGGTATCCTGAAAACAGCGTTTATTCTGCTGCATGCATATCAACATTTATACCTTGTCGAAAACTGGATTTTCATGCCATGAAATTTGCCGAGTTGTTCTCTTGAGAATGACGATACTGATACTATTGTTCTGCTAGTCGAATAGAAATGCTTTATCAATTTATATGAAGCATTTTATTTGCTTACATTTACCATTAGTTCAACTTCAACGAACTTCAATTAAGTAATCATCATCATTAACAGCATTTACTATTTATTAAGAAATTCAAGCAAAATTTAAAAAAGTAGCAATTCTTGTACAGTTTACATTTTTACGATCTGTACGATATACAAAATTACTTTCATACTATAGAGTCATTAGAGTATGGATGAACATATATGAAAACGCAATAAACCCGGGTCTCATTCCTATTTAACCCATAACTAGAATATATTTGTATAAATACACGAGGACTTCCTCCATTATTATTGTGAAAGTGTAAAGTATACAGGTGTACATGATGGACGATAATGAGGAACAGAGAATCCATTACATATATCCATTGTTGACGCAGTATTAAAGGGATTAGTATATCAATCACCATCGAATCGAGTATGTATAAGAACCATAATATAGAAATGGGGGAAGCTCTGAAGCCGCAAAGAGACTGATATTATGGCGTTGATATAATGTCGCATCAAATCATGTACGTGTCGTATACTCTCAACGTCTCAACCTCCGTCCACAGTAATGTCGCCAACGCAAACCCCACTGCATCCAACCAGACTTGTATCTTTATATTATGTCCAACCCTTATCATTAATAATGGAGGGCACACATACTTGGGTATGCGTACTCGTCTTCTTTCTTGAAGAGCAAGCAACCCTTGCGTATTTTATACCAACCCCTTTTCAATGCACAATAGCACAATGCGTGTACGTCATTGAAAATCTGATCATATAAGGAAGGGAGGATGGGACGAAACGAGCGATCCTATTCTATTTTCCATATAAAGCAACAAATAATGAATGCGATGAAATCAAATCAAACCCTGTGCCATGAATAAACAAGATATCTTTTGTTTATATAGTTGAATGAGGAATATACTTATATTCGAAAGAATATTTTATATTGAATTTAGATAGACAAAAGCAATTCAGCTTATATCCCTTTCAAATATTGGTTGACTTTGTTTTTAGTTTTTGTATTTGTGCTTACTTTAAAAGTGACATCTTTGTGGCCAACTTTTCCAGTAAAATGGTATTATATTTTTATTTACAACGAATTATGCAAATGAACCAGAAAACTCTATATTGAGCTATTTAATAATTATAGAATAATGTAAAAATTAAGTTTAACTGTTGTATATTTTTGCAATAAAGAAAAAAGTTATTTTTATTGAGGTCAACGTATGAATATATTTATTCCTTATTCCTTATATATACTATGTTATAATAATAATATATTAATTCAAATAATTCCCTACTATGCTAAGAATCCCCCTCTTCAAAACCAAACTAATTTTTTAAATTCTTCCAAATTCTGCACCATTTTTATTGCAACACGCTTTTCAAAAACTTTTCTCGATATTACTTTCCTGCCCCTATATTGACAAATTTGCTGTCATTATAAAACATTGCAACTATACAACTGGATGACTGACATTGCGTCATCAAACTGTTTCCCTTTACAACTTGCGGCATTGTGGGAAAACTTCTATAATTTTGCCAAGATATCCAATATAAATCGACGTAAAGCATGCTATATTATGCCCTTTACTTTGTTTTTACTTGGCTCCTGCTGACATGTATGATGACTCAAAGAAAACTTGTTTCATTTTCTTCCCTTTCATTCATACGTTGTAATCATTTTAATCGTATACGGCTACACCCCCTCTCTTTTCCAAAAATCCAGGCAATTCCCTTTGACTGTCTGTAATCTATGCTAACGTATTATGAAGCCGGAAAGTAATTACTGTCGCGATGAGATAAACACAGTTTCGCCTGTGAGCCGCGTGTATACACCCGAAGGAATTGAACGCTATTTTTCAGAGCCTAATCATTTCTTCAAAATGTTTTCCAAAATAAGAGGGTAAAATCGTGATCGTTGGAAGGAAATACTTTGAAAATCTATATAGGGTATATGTATTCATATATGTCAAATATACTGTATGTGAAACTCTTTTATAAAAGGCAAGGTAATATGGCAAATAATATAATTTACTCATGTAATGCAATGGGAAAAGTACTCTTGTAAAAATGGGGTAGATCAGAAGGGTTGGAAAATTGTTGCTGAATCATAAAACAAAATTGTATGTTACTTCTCCGCCCAAAAAAAGTTTGCAAAAAGCAACTTTGAAGTTTCGTAATAATGTAAAATACATTTTGCAATTCCGATAGGCAATATATACCGCACTAAATCATTCTTTACACCATGCACATACATTATATCAGCATAGGAGCACTACAGTGTAAAATTTTTTGCAATGCGAAAAGAATGCCAAACCAAACACATAACCTTATATGCAAGCCCTAAAATCCAACCGTTTTCATTATTATTCCGCTCACTCATTACTACAACAAACTTAAATATGTTCTCACTTGCACTTTTCAAGAAGAAACCCCTTATAACACATATATCTATATATTTATACCTTAAACAATACATGTTGTTGGACGCTTTTAGCCTCTCCAAGAAAAAAACATGGCAAAGGCTGGCTAAACATACAATTATGTTTTTCGAGATAAAATTATATAAAAACGAAGGATGGCTTCTCGACGAAAAATCGAGAGAGCAGCGAGTAATATGTAATATTCTATTGTGGTCAATGGTGGTCGTATTATTAACAATGAAAGTTGGGTTTAGAGAGCTGCTATTGATATTGCAGAAACGAAACTCATTCGCTGAGCACTTGAAAATCTTGATTACTGTAGATCATACATACATAGTAACTTGGTACATTAGGAAAAGTGAAATTATGATAAAAATTATTAAAGATTCTACTTATTTGGACGGCATACAACATACGTACCATTAGCTCAAGGATATTTTGCTTTAAATTTGTTATTACCAGTACGACCCTGTTCAAGGCAAAAACTCAGTTTTACTAAATAAATTGCTGTTTTTTGATGCACCATAATCATCATCACCACATGCTTCTTGTAAAGAAAATGTGAATATTAGCGTCATTACAGTGATGACGGTATGCATTCTACTTCAAGAGCTGTCCTTGTCTTGCCCACGACTACGAACCATCCATCCGACATTTCCAATTGAAACAAAAAACTCGATCCTTGTGTAAAACGCCATTGTGTAATGTGTAATGCGCACAATTTCCTACAACAAAAAAATCTTTGAGCTGCTCCTTTGCAGTTTTAGCGATTTACTACCGAGAAAAACTTATTAACATTTTAAAGTTTCTTTTGTACAATTTAATATTTATGAATCCTAATCCTATTAACCATCAAAATAGTCATTGTATTTATGAATGATCCTTCACTTAAAACAAGAATTTGCCTCTTGAGAATCTGGTGGCTGCTTTTTAGAAATTAGCATTATGAAGCCTTTTATAGTATTGGTCATCTTTTTTAAGTAACACAACTGAATAATTAGTAAAGCATAACATTATTAAGGGTAGAGTTGACAGGATGTAAAGTAGCCATCAGAATTAATGAAATCCTGAAGTTATTTTATGTAGGGATGTATTTATATTTGCTATAAACACCACATATGTACTTAAGCCAATAATGTCATGTTCTAAAAATATATGGACATGTGCTGAAAAACAGATTTAGCAAATGTATTCATCCAAGCATGCATGAAATGAAAAATTCAAAAGAAGAATTTAATTACAGATGGTTGTGAAATCACAACTGTTATTAATATGCTGATGAGATCCTTTCTAGTTTGAGATTGAAAAGTTGCTTGTAGGAACAAACGAACAAGGATTAGAAAATGTTCTTCAATCTATCTATTTATGTCGTTTTTCATTAAATTTATATTTTCCATGCACTATTTCAAGCAGTATTATGGAGTTGCAAAATGCTCTAAATCAAATATGTATTGCACCATATATATCAATTCCTTTTATTGCTATTGATAGAAAACTACTAAAATCTTAAATCTACTTCGATTTCCCCCGCCCAGTTGACATTACTTCGCAATACAAAATAATATTATCTATAATAATATCTATTTCTTACTGCAATATAAGCTTTCCTTAATTTACATTTTCAATCAGGACGCGGGAAATTGCAAATAGGAGGTGTGCTTGCATCAAAGATTTATATTATGAGCAGTTTATCCTTGATAAAACGATAAACAGCGGATGTTCTTTAAAAAGAAATTAAAATTGCGACAGCAGTCAAGCAAATCAAACATCGATAAATTATTAATTCATAAGCAAAACTGATGGCAAGAGCAGCAGATAGGCATGACATAATGAAACCTGGCATAACGATGAAAAACAATAACAAATGTACAATGTGTACTTATATTATGCTCAAATTCCTTTCACTTGAAAGTCAAGCCTTAATTCGTATACTTAAATTGTATCTAAATTTTTATACAATCTACAGACTATATAGCACGAGTAGGTAGCATACAAGAACTTTTTCATGAGTCATTAGAGTACAGTGAAACCTTTATAGTAATATAGCTTTTACAAGTAATATATATACATATGTTGCATTAGCCATGACGCAAAAGCACTGGCATAAAGAACCTAAAATGGTGTGAAGTTTTATGCTTTCTTGTTTCTTGTAACTCTTTCTTTTAAATGTCACGATGTCATGCACTAAGTTACAAAAAAATGCTGAATGAGTTAGTATTGTTAAAAAATGCTTCTGATGAAGAAATAGGAGCAACCCATAACGTTCCTTTGTTAGTAGCATGCTATTTTACAGGAATTGGCATATATACCTACCTTAAAAATCATAACAACTATCTTGGTGGTCGTACGGGGTTTCACAATTCATAAATATACAATGTTGACAAGTTGGTAGTCTCTAGATTAAAATATTTTTTGAGATGGTTACTTATTTGTAAATCCAAATTAAAGCAAAATAGTTTAAGATTATACATGTCTATTTATGTGCTTGATCACAAATCAATCGCCTTGAGCAGGTAAATTCTTTCTACTGCTTATTATGATAGAAGCTGTACTTACCTAGATGGAAGAATGTGATAACAATTATGAGCACGATTTGTGGCTAAACTACGAAAACCATTTTGGATTGATTTAAGTGTTATGACGCTGCTGTGATAATGATAATGCCAGATCTTAACTATTCACATCTACGTTTTACTATCATAATACACAGACTGGTGTAAATCCGGAGAATAGACGAGAAAAACAATGAAAACAACAACAATTGCAAGCCTCATGCTGTTTTTTCTCAAGCAGGAAGCTTGAAAAACGTAGTAAAAATTGACCTTCAAAATTTATTGCTTCCAATTAAATGCCGCTTGTGTTCTGTTCTGCTTAAACTTTTTGTCATTGCACGTAGATCAATGTCGTAGGTGGATCATTATTTTAATGATTTTCTGCATTCAGATTTTAGTATTATTTATTCATTATCATCATTGTGGTATGCAGCCAAATATCAAAAAGATATTTATTCTAGACTACTACGTATTTTTTTAAATTTTTAAGCAAAACTTTAAAATGCTTTGATGTAAAAAAAACCACAGAGTAAGATCACAGTCAAATTCAACAGAAGCAATAAATTTGTAAGGGAAAATTTCAAGGTGGTTTCAAGACTATTAACGATAATTTAACAATGAAAAAAGAAATATTTGTCTACCTTTTGAGCGAATTTTTGTTGCCAGATTTAAGATGAGCCGATTAACCAAACAATTTTAATTCACTAGAACATTCAAGTAAACCTTTTAGCTGAAGTCTAGGCGTTTTCTAGTAGCAGTTAGCACCAAATACATCGATATTCTTTAAAAAACTTTGAATTGAAAATTACAATATAAAACATGTTAAAAAACATCCCTTTGAAAACAAACAAGAAATCATTGGAGATATTTTATCATAATTGATGCTTTATAACTTCAACGTGTTCAGCTTTCACTTGAATCCGCTGTCCGTCAATCATTTGATGCTCATGTTAATTAAACTTGATTGGGAGTCACTTAGCACAAACAGCAATCTCTTTGCTTTAGCGATTCTATGCATATAAATAACAAATATACAAAAGATTTCGCACAATAAACATTCCACGATTTACAATGTTTATATCCTTATTTACTTGACAAATAAGACAATCAATTAGCTAATATTAGTGATCGCCTAATACGTATTTATTATTTGTAAACTGCTCGTTTGTATGAGTGTTTGTGTATTGTGTTTTATTATTGCACTTTAAATTTTTTATTTGATTATTATGGCTATGAATAAGACTGCTTAGTTGGGCAAATAGAAATCTTTTATAATCTTTAAAATTAGCTGTCAATAGTATGCAATAATTACGTCTAGACCTTTAAATGCCCGAAACGCAAATATAGATTGTTTAAAACGAACATTTAAAATTATTTATTTACTTATTCCCTATTTCCTGATTATACAACTTAAAATTATATTATTTTTTGTAAAGTGATGACTTTTTGGATTGTGCAGTTCTTTGGTTATTTGTTTTTATTATTACTTATTTGGGTTTTTTGTTACTTTTGCAATAAAATTTGCTTTAAAAATCACAATAATTTTAAAAATAATTGCTTGCACTGCTACTTTAACACGCACGCAGCCATGTATTGTCGAGATAATGGTATTACTATCGTAGAAAGTTAAAAGCAAATTAAAAATAAAAGTGATAATTCTTAATCCTACTTTAGTGTAATTATTATTATTTCTTTGGTTGCGTGTTGAGTGTTTGTTGTGTGTGTGTAATGTAAAAATGTGTAGTTATTGCCTTTTCTCCAGCCTACATGCAAGTGAGACAGAAAGTTTGTCTGGCTCTTTGGTGAAGTAAAGTCTACTTCGCTAAGTCGATTCTTATTCTCTCAGAGTTCAAAATTGCAACTTATACACAGAACATGAGAATGAGAACGTTATAGTCATAGTCATCATAACCATCATCATCATGATCATGAGAAACATCATTACTATTACATACCGTGAGCCAGTCAAGTCAGCCTTGTTCCTGTCATGCTATGGATCATAAAATACTTCTCTCTTTCACCCACCACCACCACCACTGCCATTCGGTTTGATAAAAAAGGGAAGGCTCCTCTTCTCGTCACATCAGCAGCAGTGGTGGTGGTATAAACTGTTGTAATATTGTTTGTGTTAAATGCATTCCACAAGGCAAAACGGCAGATTGCTTTGTAGTTTACAACAGAAAATTGCGGTTGTGCAAGCAAACACGTATATAAACATTAACTATATACAACGTATTTTACTATGCTGCATTTTATAAAATACATTTAGCTTAAATAAAGGCTTCAGATATTTGATTTGTAAAAGCTGAAAAGAAGGGTTACAAGTCATCAGAAGCGGCAGCAGCAGCAGAAACAACAACAGAAACAAATAGCCTATCCACAAGTTGGCGGAGCAAATAAAAAAAGGAGTTTTATTCAAGTCATGAGAATCATGGGATTGGCCATGCATCAGAATAAAAGAATCTGACGCGGCGGTTATATGGCGATGATGATGATGGTGAATGGCGGTGGTGCATGTAGGTATGTAAAATTGAAACTATATAATATGCGATGATATTTTTGCTGGGGAAAAAGTAAGAGGGTTGATCGTGTAATATATAAGAAATGTATAAAAAACGAATCTGGCTGAACAGAGTTAGACAGCAAACATTTAATGCAGCTGCTGCCTTCATATTCTACAGATAAAAATACTGCAAAAACTTTAAGTGATGATGAAGTGGTGGTAGTGCAATATTTGTAATATGGGATGATCTAAAAGTGGTATAATGGAAAGGGAAATGAAGGCGGGTTGGCTTTTTTGGCTTTTCGTTTTGTTATATGTCTGGGTCTACGTGTAAGTATGTTTTTAGCCAAAACGATATCAAGGATAAAACTCGCATGTGGTGTTGTGCGGAGGATTTACAGAATATAATGATATGGAATTTTTTTGGGTTGTACTTTTGTTATTTTTTGCTCATGTATTTGGTTTGCTAATGGCGATGATGGATATTACGAATGAAATCCTAGTCGTGTATAAGCTGGCAAAGTACTGATGCAAAGCAGATGTTGAAGTAAAATAAACACTGTAGCGTGTAAAAAATTCCTTTTGCTTAACGTTCATGTGGGAATTAATGAAAAATTGAAACCATCTTTTTCACTTCATGTTATTGCAGTAATGGGAGTAACAGAAAATACTAAACACCTATGTCAATTGTAAATGTTTTTACAATAATAATGTATTTCCGATAAATCCACAGAAAATTGTATAGTATACGTGTCAGGATAGCAAATAATAATTGATGATTAAGCCTAAGAATTACGCCTATTTTCCTCTGATTTCAATCCAATCAGAACCAACCATCAGGATAAATTAAAGAGCAATTTATTTTTAATTGTAGTTTCCCACAACTTCGAATTTGTATTGGGAAAATTTAGTTAAATGGAAGAAAAACAAATTCGCTTGTGTGCTTTGAATGAAAAACTCGCTCACTTACTCTACATTTAAACAACCGCTCAAACCTCATACGACGATTTTTATGAAGGCGAAAACATAAAAAGCTTAGCACGTGAAGTACATAACATAAAAACCTTTTGTACTCTCGTCGTCGTCGTTCACAAAACAAAATGCATCACCAAAGTATACAGATGCAAAAATATAAAATTACTTGCGTACAATTGTGAGCTATGCGTACATTATAAGTTTATTACCTGCACTTGCGAAAACTTTTTAAAAAAGTGCACTTGCAGTATTGTACCCTGAGCTCCGGCGTGAGTTTTAAGAGACTTGCAGTTTTGGTTGCATTTTTACTATCTGTTTTGTTTAAAGGCACAATGTATTTTACGAGTTTTTGATGGTACGGTTTCTATCATTCCATAATCGTAAATGTGGTTATTTAGTGTATAGCTTACTACACTGAGCACTTTTGCAAAAGATTTAAGAAATTATTAAAGGTAAATGGCATATTATAGTGCTATATAAGTGCAATAATATACGCATTTTTTACCACTGCACCTTAAAATTATAACAAACTGACACAATAAAAATTAACTGGTGATAATTGTCGTACAGAAAACAAATATTGCGGCAACAAGAAGTAAATGAGTAGTGAAAAGTTGTGGACTTTAGAAAACTTGATTTAGTCCATTCTGTACTGAATGAAGAACTAAAATACTTTTAAAGAGAAACATTGTATCATGTTACAAAAGTTGAAAACTGAGTCCTTCGCACTTTTGCAGATTACTTTTTGCAGCCGAAAAGAGAAAAAAGGATAATTGGTCATGCCCTTAACGTACATACTTAATATCATATTCATATCGGTACAAAATAAGGCATATGAATATAAGAGATGATTGTAAATTTTGTAATGTACCTTAAGATGTTTTAGATTTTCACAAAGTTGTTTGCTATACTAAAAGGGACGAAGGATATGCTCATAACTATAAAATGTACATCAAAAAGGGCACTAATGATGATAACCGATGACATTGTATGTTTTACCTTGCTTCACGTCACTAGGACTAGATTGATATGGTAGTATTTGAACGTACGACCACATACTAGCTATTATTATTACAAAAAAAAAGTTTAGAAAAGGATCTATGCTTTAGAGAAAAAAGATAATTTGCAATAATTCATGGTATTTTTTTCTTCATCATTTTAGCTGATAACATTTTCAGTATGTACTTATATTTTATTTCTTAAACAATCAAGCTTCAAATGAAAATTCATACCAGAACACCCTGTGAGAGATCTCAGCAGGAAATTTGATCAGGTATTCAATTATGGAAGGATTTTGAAATATTTAAGCTCATTATCAATCATGCGTGCTAAAAAGTAATAATGGATTTATTCAACAATTGTTGATAATATACAAAAGGAAAAGCATACCTGGATTTTTCCCAAAGATATTGAATACAAAGTTGGCAACAATGTTTCCGCAAAGAATGCTTAATGAAAAATATTCTACATTTTACCCTGTGCTACGATACGTCGATCCATTTCATGTTTTGTATCTCCACACAGGCATGAAACATTTCATAGAGTTGCTGTATTCAACTCTCTTGAGTTTTTTACTTTCAATCTTTTTTAGGTATTTCTCTTTTTAATCGTTTAGGGGAGCCTGTTTTGACGAGTCTTTTAACTTCAAAATATTATTTTCTTTAAACGTAGGTAATAGGTAATAAATATGGTAATGTCTTTTCCTAATCCAGGCGACCAATGTTCAAAGCTAAATATATTTTTTAATATTAACAAATCCGCTTCTTATGATTTCAATAAACTTTTGGCTTCATTCCCGTAATAATAGCAATAATTCACTTTTTACCGTTTTATATCTGGAAATTGTAGCTAGCTTTTTGAGTTGACTTAAATTGAATTTCATTTCTGCAAAAGGAGCCAGCTGAGACGAACATAAAATATGTTCCCTTCGTGCTTATTGTATACAAGCTTAGGAAACGTCATGGGTATGTCGCCAGATTAAAGAAAATTCAGCCGAACCATTTTCGCCATAAATTCAAGAAACGGTCTTGACTGCACCAGAAAGTAAAAAACGTAAATGCGTTGGAAAATCACAATAATGCTTCGCTCAACCAAAAGGACTTTTTTGGATTTTTCACTGGCCTTCTTTACTGGAGGAAAGTTTTATTTTATTCAGAAAAGCTATAAAATAGCTCTCCTGCGTTCTAGAGAAAATTCAAGGAAAAGTCCTATTATTTCAGTGTTTTGCTCAGTTTATGACAAGATTACCAAAAAATTCTCTCTTGCTACTGAACTCGTTCACTTTTTCCTTTTTTATGACCGTTTAGATTTTTTAGAAAGAAATGATGTTGTGACATCTGCAGCATTTTCTTGATTGATTTATGAATACATGCCGTGATATCAATCCATAAATGTAGTATGGTAAGTGACTAAGCCTTAAAGTGAGGTTTCCAAATATTTTTATCTAGAAAATTCCGGCATATGAAAGCTAACCATACAAAAGCAAACATTATCGATAGAAGATACGTAAAAATAGAATATAAAATTTAAAAATTTAAGGAAAAGCATGATGTTGATAAGTTTTGACTCTTATTACCCCAGACAGCACGCTATTCAACAAAAGACTTAAGCATACATTCATCTCATTTTGGTCACAAGGTAGATTTCCTTTCAGTTTTTTAGTAAAACGGAAATGCTAGAGACGACCGACCCCCAGTTCAAAATTAAACTTTGTACTCATCGATGCAAAAATAGGGAATTATATTTAGAGCAACCCCATTTTTCATCCTTTTTATACAGTTTAGCTTTGTTGCTACTATACTTTTGCTTGGGGGTTATTTTAAAGTAAATGCGGAAAGATATGTGACATGGTCGTAAATTTTCTTTCATCCATCTTTTTGAATGTGTGTATGGCTAAAAGATGCAATGTATACTTCACTTCACAGTTCACATAATATTTATTGTGAGCTATGTTTAGGTATATATTTATTTTACATTTTAACCCTAATACGCTTATATAACTTTATTCTTAATCATAAAGCTACACACGCTTTGTTCTTATCTAAAAAAAAGTCTCGACGAAATTCATAGCTTCAAGTGTGCCAAAGGATCTACATAAAATTATAGTTTAGTGTCATTATAATGCAAAAAAAAAACTTCGTAATATCTAAAATTGTTGTGCGTAAAGTTTTTCTTTTGGTTAAATTCTTGTGCAATGTAATGTTTTTCTTTTGTAATTGAATAAGAAAAAGTTGGTTCACTCGGGTGGACCGAGTACGTATTTCATAATCTATATATTCGTGCATTTGCCCTAAACTTTAATACTGAACGAAAGCTATGTTAGAAACATACGTTTGTTTGGAAGACGCAAAATTCATAATATTATACTCACTCGTATATATTTTTCTCAGACAACAGAACACTGAAATAGGCGGTCTTATCTGAAACCTGAATTGCCAAGAATTTTATTTTGACTTATACACAATATTAATGAGAAATAACTATTTCCTTACCAAGAGTCAAACCAAATCTACATGAAAGCCGCTTCCTGAAGCCCTGATGCAATATTTCAGTGAATTCGCTACATTTTCTAATAATAAAGAGAAGTACAAGAGACGCACTGTTGGGAGTGACAAAGCTGGGAATAGAAATCTAAGGCTATCAAAATTACAACGAACTATGACTATATGATTGTAATATAAAGAATCTTCGCTGCACACGCTAAAGCTTAACATGCATTATTCATTATATTGATTTCACAACAACTCCTCTCCCGAAAGTTGCTGGCACAAACCCCAACTATATCACAACAACATCAAATACGTAAGAAAAAAACATTTTCTACGGTAACAAAAAAACTTGCTTGCCGTTTGCTTGCTACAAGATAAAACTTGGCACCGAGAATGTAACATTGGAGTGTTTCATTGGCTCGTAAAAAGCGACGATGGTGGGACGATGGGATAAACGGAGAAAGCCACATGAAAATCCCTTGGGCTTTTCCCGTAGTAGCTTTAGTTGGTTGGCTGGTTTATGAAAGAAGTAAATGTAATGAAAAAGCTTTCTCTTTCATTCCAGACCTCTTCTCTAAGATGGAAAAGTCCTGGGCCAGTTGTTGTAACTATTTCCTTTAAGAGACTGTGAATAGTAGTAACTCTACACCCTACATGGCTCCACACTATATAAACTCTTGTTATTAACATTTACCCCATTCTGAAGCTTATCGACATTTATATTTTAAATTGCCTAGGTTTGGGAAAGGGGAATAATAATAGTGCAGTCGCTAGAAATGAGAAAACGGCTTAGTAATTTTTTTTTTTTCGGTGGAGTCCTGGAAAAAAATCTTGATGAGATGAAACTGGCAAATACCTCTGGGGCTCCAACGAGGTTAATGAAATTTTTGGGGGCTTTCTACATTATGGATTGCGGAGAGTAGTATTTTCCTTTTTCTTTGGTAAAATGGTTTGGATCGAAGAAGAAAGAAAATGAAATGCATAGCACTGAACCCACTCTCATGTTATTGCGAGGGCCAACGATCTAACATTACTAATAGATGCTGCATAGTACGTTAGCCCACTGTGATTAATTTTTTTTTTGTTTTTGAGAAAAAAGTTTGTTTATCGGTCGCTCTTGTTGCTTGGTTTAGTTAAGTAAAATATTTCATGTGATGTTCTTCAATTTGTAACGCTCTTGCTCTGCAGAAAGGGAGGTAAGACAGTAGTTGAGGGAGATAAGAGAAACCGCATAACAAACTTTTCTAAAAAATTTAATCACAGAATTTCGGTTAAATAACGTACTCTTGCACTCTCCAGTCAATATTAAACCTCCTTCCTAACATTACATTTCTACAACTATCAATAATTTATATACAGCAACACCATATCGCCATACCACCATCCATATCCCACTGATATTTTCCCAAATATCAAAACTTCTTGCTGAATTACTGAATTCAGTGTTAAGAGAAAGCTGTGTACTTTACTGGTTGGTGGATGGCGACGATTACGAGCTAATTTATTGTGTTTGTTTATTGCTTTGTTGGTTTTGGTTCATTTCAGTACTATACACTATACTGTGTATTATTGCTATTATTACTAGAATGAAATAACTCCTAATAATATATTTATTGTCTTAATTTCTTGTTAATAGATAAGTTACAAACATAGTAATGCTTATCTCACTTGTTTAAAGACAGACTTATGAAAAAACCTTATTGCTGTAAAAACCATGATCAGTCAAATAATAATTTGCTTATTTTAAGCTGATCAGTTGTAAATCTAGTCATTTACGCCCTAGCACTTGTCGTTAGAGCAAATTGTTTTGTGTACCTAATACAGACTACCGACCATCTCTATCAGCAGAAAAGAACAACAATATAGACACATTGACACATATGACAATATCTAAGTAAGAATCGCAAATTTTGTCAGTATATAAACGTAATTTTAATATTTTTGCAAATTTAAAAAAATACAACAAAGATGAAAGTGCCATTAGTGATTGTTTAGTATATTGCTTTCAGCATTTTCAATGTAGATAGGTAGGTTTGATTTTGCTGAAAAGCTTTAATCGTTAATCGACAAATCGACACCTTTTATGGTTTCAACTTTTGTAGCTGGGCATGCATCAATTGCAGCTCGGTCACTTCAAAAAATTTGCTTTCACAATTCCCATTACACTTGATTAAAAGATTTTTAATCAATATTGAAAAATATTTCTAATGCTAATTGATTGAACATTAATTGAAAATTATTTTGCAGCAAGCGACATCGACAGGATTGTTATTGCGTTGTTATTTCGGAGGATCAATTCATTAATTCACAAATGAGATACCTACGTACTACTTGTATGCATGTCTGTAAAATTTCTGTATGAATATGTATTTTAATACTGTTCTTTCCTGATCCTTTTGCTGGGAAATTTGGATGTCATACTCAGTCAGTCATGTTCTATACCAGTAATAACATCAACGTGTACATGCATTTACATAATGCATTAATATTCAAATCTTGAACATAAAAAATTTGCTCAAGAGTGGATAGCAAACGAAAGGTACAGATATGGCCATAAAAATGTGAATGTCTCTCTAAATTTGGCAATCAAGGCCTTTTTATTCTGTCATCATCAACGGCTTCGTCTTTCAAACGAATTCAATCGACTGTTTTTTGCGTTTTGTACTTACGATTCAATTCAATCACTACAAGAACTCTGACTATCAATATACCCATAAATAACACGTTATTGTACTGCCTCTTTGTTGATTATGTGATGATGAACCACGGATTTCAAAATAATACGTATTTGGTTATTTTATTGCGTGTAAGACTTTATTTCCATGTGCATTGCAACATCCGACTGACACATACTACAGACTACATCATAGCTATGTGAAAAGTGAGCATAAAGTAGTAAAACTGATTTATAGGTCGTAGAATACTAATTAAAAGTATTGAATTGACACACATATATAATCACAGATGCAAGATAAATAAATAAACAACTGCTTTAGAGCTAAATGTGTTTTTAATGATTTGTTTTGCTTTGCACTTGCTCATAGTCTATAATACTAACGAGAAAAGCAAACCATGTCAAAATACGGCAGCTATAAGGTACTAACTTAGATGCTAACTAACCAAAACTTGATTTTTTAAATTATGAAAGATACGTACTGTTTATGCTTATAAAATGAAATTACAGGCAAATTCAGAAAAAGGATAATCCAATTTTAACACGGCTTACCAGCTATGATAAAATTCCTCTTTTCGTATGAACAGGGACAATCATAACAATTGTCATTATTCCAATAATCATTATATAGTAACTTCAATATATATTATAAATTTTTATCTGTATTTAATGGAATAATGGATCACTGCACATGTAAAACACAAAACGACAAAACATGTCACTTCAATTCATTCAAAAATTGCTAAAATTGATTCGAATGGGCGTATTTAGCAACTTTCTTTTCATTTGAATCATTTATTAACTTGCGGCTTAAGGGAGCAACTATTTACTAACGCTAAGAACTAGTCACCATTTAAGAAGTATGACAATTATGACGGGAGCAATAATGCTGAATTAACTGTCAAAAACTTTTTATATAATTGGCAAGCGTAAGAATATTAGCTCACATTAGTCTGGACACTAAAAGACTGCATGGTAAAATCAAACAACTTCCAGGATCAAGACTGGAAAGAAAATGAAGTTGTAAAGTGAATGCTTGCGATATAGAAATAAGATAAAGTACAAAAAAGTTAAATGTGATATGTTATTACTCCCTCCTACTACTCTGATGTATGAAATCATCTCAACAAGTAAACGGAAATGTATGAAGGCATCCATACAATTTTTCATTTCCCACACAATAGTTTGATACTGAATATTAAACATTTTTACGTATATAAATACGCATATAAACAAGAAGGGCGGGATGATATGATATAATAATAACAACCATAAGAATGCAAATAGACAAGCATAGCCCAGGTACTGTAATGTAAGTAAATATTAATACATGCCTTAAAATGTAAGATTTTCAAGATGTGAAACTTGATGAAAGAGTTTATACAAAGTTTCTAAAAATGTTTCACACCTAGGTGCGTGTTAATTTTTTCTCAGAGTTGAGTCAGTTGGTTATTTCTTAAACTAAAAAAGAACAAATTCTCGCTTTTCGTGTTAAAGTCAACAAAACAACATCCCTATTACTTTGTTTTAATCCTCAGAGATAAAAGTAATGTATATAAGAACTCAGATAAGACATAACCACATATAAAAGTGGAAGTTTCATGAATCTTTCCTGGGTGTGACATGCCCTTTTAATGCAAACAAAAATGATCAAGGTTTACTTTTTGAACCATAAGTTTATTTTGTCTAAGGGTCAATATAACATTATATTTCACCAATATACTAATTTGATGCAAAGTTTGTCACAAATATCTAGTAATGAAGATTTTTATCAATCGACAATCAAATTTTAATTGAATGAATCGAACATTTTGCAAGCTATGAATGAAAATACTTTGAATGAAATATATTTGATAAAATTTGCTTCAATATTAAACAAGAAGGCAAAAGAATATTTTTAAATGAAATATTTGACCAGTTTCGTAAATTTGTAAAGTATACAATGCATACACGCTAAATATACATTATTTTTAAAATTCAAGATATTTTGTATTGACATTGCTTCCTTTAAGCAAAACAACAGCTACGGTCTAATGGAAGCTGTGGCTGTGAAAAAGAAAAAACGTGATACCACGTCTTTTTTCTTTGCCCTTAAAATATACATAACCTTTTTATATGGAATCTGTGGTGAGTTACTTAAAAAGGCTCAATTGAACTCTTGAGACTTCGAAACTCTCGTAATGTAAAAACAACCAATGATAAATGTTATATAAACCTTTTGCAGGATTAGCTAGCTAGTTTTTAAGAATGAAGAATCTTGCGAACCTCTCCTATAAAAAATTATGTTTGTGCTTATGTTTTTCAAAAAGGTCATCACGCATTGTATATAAAATATTATAACAATTGCGTACATACAATATGGGACTGAAAACCTATACCCCTACAACTAATGATACCACACCGCGTTTATGTGATACAGTGATGAAGGCGCAGCCTTTCGGCATATAACGCCACTCTTACTTTTGATTTTTTTGCAGCAAAACGGAATCAATGAGCGGCAGATAGCTTTTATATCCTGTTGAAGTATAACTTACGTATTATGACCATAGCCAATTGTAAAACTTATATCAAAGAATAATAAACAACAAGTCTCAAATATTAACTGGCATTCGTCTCTATACAAGCTAAAAGTCACTTAATTTAAAAAAATTTCTTGATATTTACGCTATTTGAGTTGTAAATTACATTGTGGCAACATTGTGGTTATTATTGTCTTACTGAAAAGTGAAAAGGTACAATGAAAATGAATACCTCGCTCAATATGTACAAGCAGTGTACATCATACGAGGGTTTAGCGAATTACAACAAAGCCAAAACAAATGACATCTTTGAGAATGGCACGGTACCTTTTTGGTTGCTGAAAATCTGCAATGTTCTGCTCGTCGTCCCCCTAGCTTGATCACAAAATAGAGCTGCCACCAGACAATAGGTTGTGTTGTATGTCACTATTCGTCAGTGAGGAATACTCTGTATTATTGTGAAGCACGTATGTAAATCGGACAGGGTTGAAATTCTTAGCAGACTGTTTCAGACTACAAGGTCAGGGTTTAGTTTTAACGACAATTATTTTTGCACAAAAAATCTAATTAAAAATATTTAATGAATGTTTACGAATAAGAGCAGAAGAAAAAGGATAGTTTAATTTTGACAAAATGGTTAGCTTATTGCAATGAGTTTGAAGAATCTCATTAAACAACACGTGGTTTTATTACATTAACGGCAAACCGTCGGCGTATTTAATCTTCTTTGTAGAGATTGCGCTAATCATTACGTATTGCAAAATTTTCTTGGCCTTGTGCAGTTTCTAGCACTTTTATGTGCTATTGTTTATTATCAATTACATCACATCACATTTAATAAGTTACCAATTTCATCAGATCAATTATGTGTAACATCATATGACACATCAGATCAGACAGATCAGACGAGACGTAATTATAAGAAAGTTAAAGCAAATATTTGAAGATCATTTTATAATATATAGATTTGGTCTTTACTTAAAACTAATTCCAAATTTGACAAATCAATGAAAAGTGAGGACAACTGACCCTTTTCAATTTCCATATTTTGAGAGATATGTAACATGTAACAATGATATAGGGCACTTGCAATTGATATTGATTTATTAACGTCTTTTAGTTAACAACAAAAAGCTAAGTAACAGATAAGTAGCTTTTCATGGTTTCAAGTTGAAACAGTCATTTTCTTTTGAAAATCTACTGACTTTTAGATACAAAGTGTATCTGCTATTTCTTTTTAGTTTGATATGATATTTGCACATATGCTTTATGTAAAAAGTACATTTGTTTAGTGCAGGTAACCTATACACTTATGTATGCTGCTTTTATCATATTATCATTGAGTACAACGACATGCGTGTATGCACCATTTCAACATGAGCCTACATAGCTAGCACCCACGGTAGAAAGGGAGGGTGAATCAGCCCTACTTGATCCGAGTAAACTCGTAAAATGTCAAAAGACCAGAAATTTATCGCCTCACCCATGTTTCGTTGATGACGCGGTAGCCAATGCCTTGCTAGAATTTTAGAAGCCATCATGAAAAACCCTAATATTGAATAGCGAAAATATTTTTACTTTTCCGAAAAACACGGGATTGGACCAGATCCTTCTACATTGTTGTGCAATAATGAGTAATGGCAATAATAAACCCTTCAATTGAGCCTATATTTATATAAATACTGATGGATATTTTTTATTTATTGAAGTACAATACTCAGATATTTAATGCACATTCACATAAAAATCATTTCGGTACATAGCTAAAGTACAGTGAAAATATCTTACCCATATTGTATTATAATATCTAAAATGCAGAAAAGAAAATGAATGTCTACAAATGCATGTTTCCTGTACATACCGACATCATTCAAGGGTTGCAAGGAACCATTTTTGCTTAATGTTTATGTATTGTCAGCAATGGTAAAGTTTAAAAAATCGGAAGCAGATGATCATTCCAGGGGAAATACTACTTGAATAAACAAATAAAAGATTTTATTTTCCTCCGGATATTTTTAAACGACAGTTTTAACGGAGTTTCTGCAAAAAAGTTTTTAGCATTTGCCCTTTCCCCAATATAATGTTTTTAAAACATTTACCAGACTGAATTTTATATTTAGAATGCTTCATAAAATATGAAGTTTCAGGCATTTTCCGGTTCGTGACATTGCTTTGCCCCGTTACTTATACCTTTCTTATTTTACCGGTTGTTGTGACTAATGCTGTGCTATATTATTTTGTGAAATAAAGAAAAATAGTTACAGTGCATCACTCCTTACTATCGTGCTCACTTTCACATTATAAGCTTGATGAAATTTGGAGGGATGGAGGATTGTGCGATAGTAAACCTATTTTAGTGCTAAGCTAAAAGACAGGCAGGATGGGAAGGTACTTTTAGCTCATCTATAGGTATGTATTCTCGTTCCGGCACTTGGTATAAAGGAGGCACACGCCAGATTGTTGGAATGATTGTATCATTAAATCGCTTTTAAAACACAGCGATAACGCCGTTATATGCTCAATAAAACAAGATAAATAACCGTTAAAATGGCAACTAATATTGTGTGCTTTCTTTCAACAACACGCTTGCTACCATCACTAGTACCGTCTAAAGAAAAAAGTACTTAAGCTTTGCAGTAGCAATAGAATTGGTCAATATACAAAAATATTATTGTCGAGAGGGATGATAACAACCATTTTTGTCACGCCACCAACAACATCAAATTCCATCTAACAACACATGTTCAAGCAATTTTCGTCATTTTTATCGGATATTTTATTTCGGAAACATTGCTCAATTTTGGTTTATGCTTGCCCAAATAAGTGCAATATTTGTCTTGTTTGTTCACACGATCCATAAAATTTCGGAATTGGTGCTCTTCTGTTTTATTGCTAACCATTTAGTGGTTAATGCTATACTAGAAAAAATTTAATGGCTCACATTTCGAAACATTTTATTAGCGATTCAACTGCTTTTTTGCTTTTATTCCACACTAATTTTATGCTTTGAAGGACACCGTGTGTATAGTAGGCCGAGTGTTTTGGGGCGTTGTGAAATATTTTTATTATTACCGAAAATCATGTCAGGGCGAGGGTTCATAGTTAGCAAAATCTGTGTACTTTAATATTAAACTAATTTTGAGCAATTAATACAAACAAATAGGGCGTCATGAAAGTTCTTGTCAATTGCCTTTAAACTACTTTCTTCTTGAATATCTATCCAGCCAGAACAAGAGTATTTCTTCCCTACGCATTTTCATTAACTTATTATAATAACTATACTATTATTATCAACTAAAGTTAAGCAAACTAGTGTATTCTTCGCTTTCTTATTGACAAAAATAAGGTGGTTCAAAAATTATTATTTTGGGTTTTAAATTGATTGTAAGATAAAGAATAGGATTCCGTTTCTTTCAAATCCGAAATGTCAAACTCCATCGGATTCCTTTGGCCACAATAAATGTGTTCGTTTTTTCTTTTTCTAAGAGCAAATTGTGATGATAACCAATTATAAAAATATATGCACTATGTTGGAAACACCAAAAGCATTATTTGCTTTTTAATTATCGAAATTTGAGGTTTTTGGGTGAGGTATTAATGAAGGTGGGATATTATTTGAATAATGAGGAATTACATAGCACAATACCGACAATTTTAATGAATTTATTCCCTCCAAATTCATTATTTTAAATTGGCATTTGGTATATTGTTCCCCATACCTAAGTCAGTCTGATTTAGAACACTTACTATGTAACTGAAATTGATTTGTATCTTGCATTAGTGCTAGCATTCTATAATACAAGTTTTCTAATAATTTGGACAGGAGAATTAGCAAGATATTTACCTTAGACATGGGAAATTATTAAAAGTGACAGCGTATTATTGGAGGCTGAGGAATTAAAAGAGCAAATACGGTATTTGTTATGATTGATTACTTTTCAAAGCAGCTAATCTTATCAGTTTCTTCAAAACTCTGTCACCACTAGTCTTATAAGATAGTATTTCAGTTTAACATGTAAATATTGATAGTTCTAGTACTTATTGAATATCAAATTTTAAAATCTTAATTATAAGCTTTGTATTAGTGTATGTGGACTCGCTTTAAAATGTGCGGAATGATAAAAAGTATTATGTATCTGATATATATGTAGTTTGTAAAACACTATCGAAAGATGGAAAGCATTACATTTATTTATACGTTTACTTTAAATGTTGTTTAGATCACAATTTCATAAATCCCAAACTTTCTTCCCGGGGAAAAGGATTTGCTAATACTTGCAAGCAATCAAGCCAAAAAGGTTATTGGTTATCGCGTAGTTTGAGAATTTTTATTTTATGAGAGACAACTATACATTCATGAAAGTGAAATTAAACATAATATTTTTACATAAATGACAGTATGACAGTACCGATTCCTACTAATGAACTTTTTGAAAATGATTTATGTCTTATGAAAGCAGAATTATAAAGATTAGCTAAATGTACTTACCTTTTGAAGCAACCGTCAGTTGAATTTAGAGAAGCGTACTCTTCTTTGTTCATGAGAGCTATCACTTGGCACAAAAATGGGATTTACAGCTTTGATTTAATGTTCAAATAATTTTCTTTCGTTTACAACCTGAAAAGTTATATGACTCCAAATAAAGAAACCACTCAACAAATTATGACAAATTTTGCCTTTTGATTGCCTATTTATAGTGTCAGAATCGACAACCAAGACAAGAATGAAATGCAAGCATTTACTGTCCGGGACTTTAAATGGCTCATATTCGTGTCTATCATAACGTCTAGTATTATTACACAAATAGCAAAAGAAAAATTTGCAAGTATTATTAGTCTTGTACAAGACGATTTTCTGAATTTCGAAGAGAATGGGTAATAGTAATGGGTTACAAAGGAAGATGAGCTTTCTTGAAAGCATGGTCTTTCGTTTTTTCTCAGCTTAACTCGTTCCTTTTTGCTATTCCTTTTTAAGTGCAAACATACGTATTCCGACAATCATATACCTCGAATATACATCAAAACTTGTTTGTATGTCAGTCTGTCATGTATAAGCTTTTGCTGTTTCTATTTTAGGGAATTGTTTGCAAATTGCGTAATAAATTTTTAATTCTGTGACAATTATATCAATAATAAAAAATAGCATTATGTCATCAAAAACATCATAAATAAATGCAAATTCAGTCATCAAACAGACTTTGTTATAATCGTACTTTCATATATATGTTTGCTGCTAAATCTATTTTCCTAATATACATTGCTAATATTTGGTTTAAGTTAATAAATTTCGTAATCCGTTTCCCGAGACAAAGGGTTACAGTTTACATTTAGACATTTTTAAATTTCATTTATTTGGCCATTTTCTGGACGATATCACAATTTTCAAGCTTTAAAATATTTTCAAAACTTTCTTTTTCAGCGTCAATCTATATTTTTTTGCATTATGATTCAAATTTAATTTCAGTTCTGTATACTCAAAGCCCTCGCTACTTTCATGCAACTATTTACTTACTACCTTTCCTTAGATGCAGTACTTTATGTATCCGAAAAATGACATGCCATAATATACAATATATACAAAAATAGAAAAGAAAAATATGTAGTGCAAGTGTGTGGTTGCGGTAGTAGAGGAGAAGATTACTCTAAAAATCCATTGAGTACGCGCACTGACCATAACTAAATCTCTATTGCTTATACATATTTTGGAAATAAGGGAGAAAAAGGGAGCACTGCTGAATACAGTGTTCTCTAAACTTCAAGCTACTTACCAAACTTTGGTTAAAAAACCAAAAGGCTCCTTCGGTTTGGGATTGGGAGATGTGCAATAAACTTTGTCTTATTCCGTGCTACATTTCCTTAAGAAAGCTTTCCTCCAATTTCTCAAACTCCACCTCTCCAGAAGGCACAAGTTCTTTTCGCATTGTTTTCACTGTGTGTGCCAGCATGTACACCGTGCGTACTGCATAACATATATTATGTTCGCAACATCCTTTTTTACTTTCTCATTATCTGTGTTATCTTCTTACCAGAGAGAATTTTCAATATTAGAGTGAACATATAATATTTTACAAACTTAATCAAAAAACAAAATATTGTAACTAGATTAGTTATCGATGTCCATGATGTATTATGATTCTATTCATTCTAATATTTTCAATATGAAAGGGGAAAATTCATATTTATGGGAACTGACATGTGCAGTAACGAATTGTTTTTAACCGTTGGTAAAATATAATATTTATCATAGGTTGGCAATAAATACTTTTCCCTAATAACTCGTCAGTTTTACATTCTTAGGCAGATCATTGATCCAATGATCAACAGCGAAGTTTGATTAATTATTCAAGTTACATAAGCGTCATGTACTGTATATAAATCTCTTAGTAGACAATATTTAGAAATATACATATTTACGTTGTACGATTATTTTCTTGTGCTATTATTTTTTAAATTTAAAATCAGCTTATACCTTAAACATAATTAAAGAGTATTTTTCAAATATGTAGCCATTTTTTTCGGCGAACTGCTAATCATTCGTGTTTTCTGACAATGGAATAGTTTAGCTGGAACGCAAATGATATTTTATTTTTTAAAGAGTTTGTTTAAAATTACATTACCAGAAAGCAATGATATTATGTAGTTTAACAACAAGCAAAGGTTGGTTGGCTAGCTTTGATTCGCAAAACTATGATACAGTTAGCGTCCCGAGTTTTAATAGAATATGCTTTGTATCTGTTCAGATTTATTTCTGCTTCATAAGTACGTTTCTCCAGAATATGATATGGTAGGCATTTAATAAGTACGTTTGATAAACAACATAAACCTAACTTTATGCGACGGATAAAGTTAGTTTTTACTCATCATAGACTATTATACATTCTCTTTTTGGTTTTAATTTGAAAACTTTCTTATAGTAATGTGCTTGTGACAAAATGTAGCATTATAGGTAGTTAAACAAAATGAAAATAGGCAAAACATTCTACCCAATCTTTAGAACTGGGTTTCCCAAAATTCTTTGAAAAATCGGAGTATTTTGAAGTTGCTATTGCCATAAATGTAATTTGTACATGACGTGCGTTAGCGGTAGTAAAATGTGATACAAGTTTTAAAATTATGTGTTTTACTGATACTTAATAAGTTTGGTTGATGAGGGACACCAAAGATTTTAGTTGCAGTATTGCCGAGGTTCCTTTTCACAGAAGCAAAAAGTTTCCTTTCCCAGTTTAGTGTTACTTCTGCTGTATGATTATTCTGCTCTTTTCTGCATGTTCAATAGTTTTACATCGTTTCTTCCTGTAAAACCTTGTATTGTTAGTACTTATACACTTGCAACCAGTTACACGCTTTTAACCATTAATCTCTTTTATTACAGGTTTTATTATTTTTCAAACTGCAAAATAACGAACATATGAATCTTTATGAGGTATCTCGAATTGCCATTACCACATTTTTCTCCTTCCACTCCAATGCATATGATGTTTCATCTTCATCCCTTGCTAAACTGCATAAAAAATTATACATTTTTTCCCTTTTCGTAGCATCTATATAAGTTTATAGATATAGTCTATATTGATGATAGTAAGCCTAACTAAAAATGTAAAATATTATTGCCACATAAAAGCCACATGATGACACGGTTTGACTTTTTACAGTCAAACAAGAGCTATAAACCAAGTTTTAAAAATAAAATACAAAGTTTCCTTTATTTCTTAAGTTCGCTAAGATATTCTAAATTGGCACTTACTAAAATGCGATTCGGTAAAAAACGATTTTCTATAAACGAAACTTCAAATGTTAAAAAATAGTGTAGTACTCCACTAGATTTACCCTTAAACTAAAATACTTTGTTGGCAATACAATGTCATTTGAAAAATCGTAAACTTTTCGAAATGGTAAAATGCCGCAGAGACTTTTCCAATTTTCATACTTGAAGTTGGCAAATATGTATAATTATTTTTAACACTTACATTGTACATTAGCGAGTACCAAGTACCGAGAAAAAAATTGGTATGCTTGTACTTGTACCCTTCAAAATTGGTTCTTTTTCTAATTTCCTCCTCAAAGCGGCACTATTACAATATTTTTCCTTGCTAAAAATAATTATATTATAAAAAAGGCAAGGAAAATTGCCAAATGCAAAATTTGGAAGAGCATCTTAATATGTGCTTTTGTGAGATTTCTGTGTTTTTGAAAAGCAGTATACAGTATATTATGTCAATAGTTCTTTAACTTGCGCTATCACATCAGTCTTAGTCTTCAATAGACAATTAAATAGTAAAGAGTATTATAAGGGACTACAAATTAATCACATAGTTGATTCTGTGTGGTTCCATCAAATACAACATTGGAAATAAGTAAACGAAAAACAAAGATTATTTTGAAAAATAAAATAAAATTTTTAAAAACATAATTTCCCTACCTCAAAATATTTACCAACTAACGTAAGTCGTCACCGGGGAGCAGCTATATAACGAGTCCTTTCCTCATAATGAAAATACATTGAGCTAGTTATATGAGCAATAACAATGAGCATGGCGAGCAAATTTATTATTTTTACATTGGTACCAATATTATATTGTTATTTTATATCTCAGAGTTATTATATATATTGAATTGTTTCTACATGCCTATACGTTCAAACTGTAACTTTGAACTTGAATAAAAATTGCTCATCTATACTTGGATTTGTACAACAAATGACATTTTCTTAGTGATAACATTTAAAGCAAAATATTTTGCTGATTTTATAATTGCTTTCAGTTCGACTTAATTTCAGTGGTTTGCACCGAACTTTCTGCACGTAGAAGCTACTTACCTATTTCATCGATAATAGCCAAGCTTATCCGCTTTGAATAAATATTGCATTTTCTTGGGGCTAAAGGATTTTAAGATTGGGCTAGCTGAATACAAATTGATACTAAATATAATAGGATGGTTTTTTACTTAAATGTAAAGCCAGCAGTAGTTAGTATATATACTTAAGTACGCACTATATGTATACAAATTAAAATTGTAAACCCAACTATGTAAAAATTTTGCACTAAAACTGATCAGTATATACCAAATTGTTTTGTTCAATACATCATTTGTTCAAGGTTTTCCGTCCTGACAAAAATATCATAGTTTTTAAAACTGCTGTAAATTTTGGCAAAATATATGGTTCTTTATGTCTCCCCTTTTATTGCAAGCACGGGTCAATCGTTTCATGTGTGGCATGACGCACTATTGCCTGTTGGAAGTTTGCAGGATTTGTGACATGGACGTTTTTATTTCATATTTCGTATTTCTACCCTACCAGACGTATATTAATGAATTATTGCCGGGGGTTGTGTCTAGTTGAAATGCAAAACTTTTTTTGGCCTGCGAATACAGCATTATAATATTGTTCCTAAATAGGGATCCAGCGCATATCCTTAGAAAATGTTGTATAAGGTTTTACATAAAAATCCATTTTTGAAGACATTTTAACTCTTTATTGCAAGAATTGTGACGTTTTTATTGGTTCAATAAAGCCGGAAGAAGCTCAAATACGGAGTGAAATGGTTCACAGAGAGGGGGAACGATTGTAGTAAGCACTCAACGCGTTTTGCGTGCAAATACATAGCAATTTCGGAAGGGTAATATCCTTTTTGGGATTCAATGGGCTTTTTTATACTTTTGCTTTTCGTAGACAACCGTAACCAGAATTTTTATAACATGTGTGCACCGGAATCTGCAATGAAACAAACACGAGCTAATACATAAATATAGAACTGGAGTGAGTGGGAATGGGCAAAATTTGAACAACCCTATTTGCCCAAAATTGTATTGTTGTAAAGTCTGTAGAATTAATAATAATAATTTATGATATCACCCATTTAGCTTGAATTGGTAGTTACATATTCCATGCTGCAGAAATTACTTTCATGAGGACTATTACTACAAAAAAGTATAAGCACATATGTGTAAGGAAAAGATTATGTAGCAAATATTGTGCGTACATTATTGTCTCTTATTGTTGCACCCTATAAGCCGTACACCACGTTGCAACAATAATGCACTGCCTCCAACGATTTCAAATGAAATGACTCAGAAGAGCCAAGTGCGAGTCATTTTAATCGTCGAAATAATTACATCTAACACGAGCTAAATCTTGTAAACACTTACACATGCTACATCTACAAATGCTAAATGCCACAAAAAATCACTTGTTAATTAGCTCATTTGTATTCAGAACGACATACATGCAAGAAAACTAGTATTAAAGCAACCTGCATTCGTCAACAGTGAATACTTGTACCATTTCACTTATTGTCAGGTAAATGTTCCCACTTTTATGTTTGTGTAGCGTAGTGGCGGATTCACTCTCTTTCCGGCAGGTAAAATGAGGTCAAAAAAGCTTTTACATGAAAACAATTTCACGAGTTTCACATGTTTCGTGGAAAAAATGGCAATGACATGGTGAATAAAACTTTAAACCTACGTTTTATTTCGGCTGAAGTGGTGGGCCAAGCGGATTCCGGCACGTATCATTTAAAAGCCCTTGGGCCTGAGTCTCTACATAAGTTTTAAAAACAGAGCAGGGATATCTCTTTATATTCCCAATCCTGGTTTGTCACATTTCATGATTATATTCACCAGTCAAGAAGGTAATTAGTCAGTATCAATTTAGCCACCCTGTGGAAAACTCCTCTCTTCCTCTTTGCTCTATTTTATCAACAACTTTACTAAATACAATTATGAAGCAGTTAGCTGTAAGTGAAAAAAGGGTTTAGTACAAATTCTGGTTTTGGCGAATTTCTGGGTTTTTTAGAATTTATTAGTTGATTTCTTTGTTTCTCAGATTTCGAAACCTGCCCTTTTGTGGGTGCTGTTGGTCTTATTCGTGAGTTTCTCAGATGGAAAGAAGAGTACGAGAAGACGACCTGAACAGGCTGGAGAAAATGTGGTATGTTGCTCGCTGATAAATCAAATTTCTGTTTACATTATAAACACGAATACGATGAAACTAATAGCCAATATTACCTATTAATGTACCGGAAGTCGGAGTCAGGTTCTTCAGATGACCGCCAGCAGCTATTTGATGGCATAGAAGATCCCGAGAGTAGTGCTCAGGCAATCAGTCCAAATGCCGTGAATCCGTACAGCGCTCAACTTCTTTTGCAGAACCAAGCGGGCCTCTTCAATAACCCTTCGCTTTATAATGGAGGTACTCGATATACAAATTCAGCAGCCATTGGTTCAGGTAATATTGCAAATTTGGGTGGCGGAGTGTTCTCCAACCAGCCTTACCAATTGCCTTTTGCAGGTCAAGGACTAAATGGAAATAGCTTCGTGAACGCTGCCGTCGGTGGTTTGAACCAATACCAAAATCCATTCCTGTTTGGTGGTGCCAACATCCCGGGAATCGGGTCTCCAGACATATTTAGTCAGAGTGCTGCTGCTGCTCAGCTCTATAATAATCCGTACTTGGGGGCATCTGCATTAGGAGGCGCTGGGGTTTCCGCCGGAATAAATCCACTACTCCTTCGTGGGGCGACTAATTTGCAGTATCCAATTGTTGGAGGGAATCCTTACTTGGCGGCGCAAGCATTGTTGAGTCCATACTCCAGCTACAATCAGTTGAATCCCTACAATAATTTCCCATTCGCATCAAGATTTGGGATTGGCGTAGGAAGAAGCAGTGTTGGAAACAGACAGAGCTCAAATAATAATAACAACAATGATGAGTAGATGAGCTTGTTTTTAGCAAACATGCTTGCATTTCCATCATCGTCTGTTGTTTTCTCTATTAAAATGTATTCGTTTATAATGTACGACTTACATAATGGTATTTAATATAATTTTTGCAGCATTTAGAAGTGCTTTTGTGTTTGCTACTTAGAAAAATAGTATAAGTTGCATTTTGTATGCCCTTTTGTACGAATAAATAAACGCACCCTTATTATTCAATAATAATTTCAATTAAAATCCTCTGAAGGTATCCCTCATTCACTAGTAATGAAAGATGAAATTACACTATTTTGTTGATAAAACACTGCTACCGTATTATAACTTTTGCAGTAATAATATTGAAGCTGGATTTTTGCGATGCATGACACTATTACATTTTTACATTGGTAAAGCATTCACTTCATTAAAAACGCACAAGTTTTTGCTATAAATATGATTCATTTTGCAGTTGAAATAAAAAACAAAACAATTCATCTCACAAGAAAATTGCATTATATAAGCTTAAAATCTTGCCTTGATATTTAACATTTAAAAAATATGCAAAATTCTAATTCACACACTTTCTCATATTATTATGCGTTACAAACAGAATGGCTATGCAGAAGTCGAAGCGAGCTACTATAGCTTATAGCTTCTTCAACCCCAATGTTTTTGCACTGCCTGTTATTGTTGCTGTACGCCTGTACGCGATACAGGGATGCGACTGATGCAAGTAGTGTTACAGGGACATGGGGACGTTAGACAACCAAGAGTTCAGTTCAATCAGATAGAAGACGAAGACACCTACGTACGACTAATAACTATACACCATATTCGTATAGTTTCGATTGTATATTGTTTTACCGTGATTTGTACTCGAATCTTTTTAAATTATATAGCTGAAGTCTTGTAACGCAGCGTGGCTTTAAAAGTATATGCTATTAAGACACTAATGAATGACCATAGAAGTGCTCTAAACTTCTTAATATTCTTAATTGTTCTAAGCAAATTATTGACTTCACCAGCTTCAGTTGCAAATTTGTACTTTAATAGAAAAATTTAACCTCTGACTCTGATACATGCTTTATTGTGTTTAGAAAACATACAGTGCTAAACGAAAAGATTTGGTAGGAAAGTTTAAAAAATAAATTCCGGAAACAAAAGTGAATATCCATGAACATGAAGATTCAAATAAAATTCAATTACATAATTTAGTACATTTACTTGGTGTTAGAATTTAATAATCTGCAATCAAGTCGAGAATTTTTATTCGCTAATTTTCATTCAGTGATTCCACTGCTTCAAAATAACAGACATTTACATTACTGATACAAAAGCTTTGAAATATTAGTACACAACAAAATAAAGATCGCTGAAAAATAATTTGATGAATATTTGGCTCATTATATAGCAGGGAACAACATTTTTGTAAATTGATGATGAATAATGATGACAATTGCATTTCTTACATAAGATGCAAAGTAACAACAAACGAGGAAATATTATATCTTTTTGCGCTTTTGTCGCTCAGTGCACCGCGAGTACGAATACGAATGCTCATAGGTATCTTCACAACAACGTTTTCTTGTTAGTTATAATATTTCATAGACAATAGAGAGCAGATGCAGCAGCGTAGACTGGCTGACGTAGACAAACTCGATTGGTAACTTTATAATACCATCGTTGTTAGTGTTGATTTTTTACTCTTTGACACTAAGACATTTAAAGGAACCCCTTGAACTGCTTCGTATTTAATGGCAGAATTGGTGACGACGACTTGACTATAGACTACAGTAAAGTCTAAAACTAAGTGCATGATGAGATAATTGAAGTCGTCGTCCGTCATTCTTAAATTTTTTATTATTTTATTATTCATTATTTTATAAATTTCACTCAATAGTGTTTTAGGTAATTTACGACATGCTTATTTCTTGGTTTATGAAATACCATAAACCATTTTTACGAGGAATAAGCACTCTTTCAACTTTCAGTTTCCGCTACTTGGGTACATCAGCTCTGTCAGTTCATTTACGATCACGATGATAACCAATATATTTGGTATGAGCAATTGATAAGTTATATTATAGGTATATACATGGTAAGTAATATGATGTTATTATGATTTTCTGTCTTCAGGAACGAAAATGCAATTTGCGCTTTGCAGATGCACTCCAAATTCAGCCAGTCATTGTTGGAATTTAAAAATCAACAAAAGATGAGAATGAAAGTTGCTTTGTTGCTTGATTAGTTTTGCTCGTATTCGTACATTATAACGCAAACATGAAATGCATCGTCTCATAATAAATGACGTACACATATTGTGCGTGCAAAAAATGAAAGAAAAATGCCAACAGTTTGCAGATTACACTTTTGTATCTTCCTTTTATTAAAAAAATGATCTTCGTTTCCTGAAGTTGCCTTGCATGAATGATACCTTAACTCGTGAATTACAGAAAATTACCGCATTTGTTGATCATTTTGTATCTGACTTTTGTTGTGACCACATCAGAAAGTAAATACCGCTGGGGAAAAGGCGATCGTAACAAGTTAATGAGTATAACAGACGTTTAAAGGGGAAGTGAACTGTAAAATGCAATTTGTGAAGTGATGCGTCGTGAAAAGTGTCATGTACACGCACACCTATAATTATGATTATCAACCACAATTATAATATAATCTGCTCTAATTGGATCTCTTATGTTTGTGATGGAGGAAAATACTGAGCATCTCGACCTAGCAAACTACTTTAAATTTTGATATAGTGGATTTTAAAAAGTTTTGAACAGTTGAATGGAAGAGGTTCATCCATTCAAGTGCCCTACGACAAAGTAAAATGTCCAGTGCTAGTATTGCTGCGTCAAGTGCGCGTCTCGCGACACCAAGCATTTTTACACAAACGTTTATGCTAGGTATTGTGGGTACATTGGCCGCTTATCTTGCATCATGGGAAAATGCCGATAGAGTGCGCGATAATTATTTGGAGAAGCACCGCGATGTTGGTGACACATTCGATTTCATTGTTGGTAAGCTCATTTAAACCTTTTTAAATTATTGCATAGTTTTCTCTATGATGGATGTTTGGAAATCTAAAACTTTATGTTACAGTTGGAGCTGGAACAGCGGGGGGCATCATAGCTAACCGACTTTCAGAAAAGTACAAGGTGCTCCTTTTGGAAGCTGGTGGAGAACCTCATCCCTTTCAAACTATTCCATTGCTCTCTAATTACCTATTAAATTATGTAGAATTGGATTGGAGACATCTCACAATGCCTCAGAAGCAAGCATTTCGTGGGTCCGTCCAGTCTGTAAGCGTAAAAGATCAATATTTGAACATTCTTTCGTTCGAATTTAACTAAAAATATTCTGTGTATTCTTTAGAGAGCCAGCATATCTCAGGGAAGAGGACTTGGTGGCTCATCTAATCTGGATTACATGATGTATCTACGAGGGCATCCAAAAGATTTTGACAACTGGGCTGAAATCATGGAAGATCCCAGTTGGTCATACAAATCTGTATCCGAATACTTCAAGTCGTTGGAACAATACTCTGGACCGTGGGCGCCAGGTTAATGATTTTAACAATGTGCAGATTTGCAGAACACCCTTACTTTTTTAAAAACCCTCTTTATAATTAAAAATATTCAATAGAAAATCACGGGGATTCTGGAGAGCTGAAAATTCGACCGCCTGCCTTTACTGGACTCGGGCAGCAATTCTGTCATGCTGCCCAAGCAAATGGCTACATGCAAACGGACCTGAATAGTTTCTTTAATGAAGGTAATACCGACTAAAGGGGAAATGCCTGCTTTGTTATAAATCAATATAGGTAGACTATAGATAATTAATAATATTCTTAGGGTGCGATATCATTAATTATCCTACGAAAAAGGGATATCGAGATAGCGTGCACAGTTCTTTTTTGAAACGAATTAAGGACAGATGGAACCTGGCAGTACATAAGTACGCTCATGTAAATAAGGTAGTCAAGTCACTTTATATTTAAAGATGCATTTAATTGTTTCTGGACAGGTTGTATAAGTTGCATTATGTTGTATGCGATCATGCTCAATTTTTCACAGATTTTAATAACTGGCAACAACGACTCCGCGACAGGTGTACTATATGATAGGCATGGAAAGAGTCATATAGCCTATGCAAAAAAGGAAATCATTGTTGCAGCGGGTGCGATCCAAAGCGCTAAGATTCTCCAATTGTCAGGGATTGGGCCAAAGGCTGACTTGGATTCGATTGGCATTCCTGTGAAAGCGGATCTGCCTGTTGGAAAAAATTTACAGGATCATCTATCTGTCTATTTAGGCCCTTTTTTTGTTGAAAAGGGAAGGTCTTTAGACATTGACAGAGACATAAGTACAAGATCTGTTCTTTCTCTGGCAAAGGATGGTGGGCCACTTACTACAAGTGGCTTTCAAGCTGCTGCTATAGTCAGCTCTGGTCTGGAGAAGCTTCATGGCGGTAGAAACTGGCCAGATTTACAGTTAACTATGTATGGCCTCTCCCATCACAAATCAGTTGAGGAAGACTTTAGCCACGCCTACAAATTAAAAAAGGATTTTCTCCAAACTTACCTTGAGCATTCCAAAGGTCTTGATTCCTTTTCCATTGTTATTTCTGGCGGACGACCAAAGAGCTCTGGAACTGTTAAGCTTCTTAATCGAAATCCTTACGCTCCTTTGATAATCAACCCCAACTACTTTGACAAAATTTATGATGTAGTGGTAATGGTTGATGGTGTAAAGAAGGCTTTACGTATTGTGGAAAACTCGACAGTGTTTTATAACGACTTGAATGCACGATTCACCAGGCAGATCCTGCCTGGTTGTGAAGCGTACAGATTCAGAAGCGACGCATATTTTGAGTGCTACGTGAGAACCATGTCTGTGTCAATGGGGAATGTTGCCGGAACTGTGCCGATGGGTTCCGTGTTAAACAGCAAACTGCAAGTTAAAGGTATAAAAGGACTTCGAGTGATGGACGCCTCTGTCATGCCGTCTATTGTTACAACAAGTACGGGGGCAACTGTAATGATGATAGCGGAGAAAGGGGCTGATATGTTGTTAACAGAATGGGAAGGCAGCAGGAGTGAGGCTGAATCACTAAAGGACTCCAATTTGGTACTAGGTAAAATAAAAGATGGTGCCACACAAGTGAAATTGGGACTGGATAGTTCAAAAGCTCTACTTGATACTTTAAAGTTGGCTACTGCTGACAGTAAACCTCAACCGTCATTCCAACAATTCAATTTGAACGATTTGCAAAAGCTGACAAAAAGTATGGGTAGTTTGTCTTCCATGTTGAATCTGGATTCCGTAGCTGCTGCTTCTGCTCAGGGTAACAAGTACACAGGCAGCTTTGACCTAGGAACTGCAAGTGCTAAAGGCAATAGTTCATCAAAATTAAATCCTTTTGCTTCGATAGCCACATTGACACCTATGTTGAAGAGCCAGTTTGGGGGGTTGTATCATAATCTTTTTGATTCTGATGATGGTGACGAACAAAAGGAAATCGGTGGTCTTAAACTGCCTGTAGCTCAAGCCTCTTCTTCTGCAAAAGATCCTGACCCTTTAAAAGCGATCCAGAGTATGATACAAAGTAGCATGAAAGAGCTTCAAAATATTACAGCCATGACTTCAGCAGTTGGCGCGTCTCTGATATCATCAATAGATAAGCCCAAAAATAATATGACACTTGAAGATATTTTTGGAATTGCGGATGGGGAACAGGATGAATTAGAGGAATATGAGTTTCCAGAGACATTATTGAACATCCCATCAACATCCACTACAACAACCCCTAAAACAAAAGTGACAACAACACGAGCCCCCGTGAAAACAACAAAAACCATTTCTAGCACAACCTTAAAAACTACTACTATTACAACTAGAAAACCAACAACGATTACAACGTCAAGTAAAAGGCCATTTATTGACTACTCATACGAAGTGCTTCCGGTTCCTTTGACAAAGTCAAAGGATGTGTCCTCTCAGTCCCCACAATTATCCACAATTACTAGCATACCTTCAAAATCAATTTACCCCAATAAGCCAACTCAATCTCAAATTCAGACGATACAAATACATCCCTCTCCAATTCCTCTTTACAATGTGCAGACTTTTAAGGTTCCCCCTGTTCCAGCTTCTCAAGGAAACACGAGACCAACTGGACCCCAATTACAAAAGCTAAAAAATTTAGAGGCTCTTGCCCAAATTCAACATGCAACGCTAACAAAATTAAAGCAGAAGCAACAACCTAAGCCACCAATAATTCAAAATAACCGTCCTCCACCGTTCCAAAGTCAGCATTTTCGTAATCCTCCACCCCCACCTTCATTTATATTTTCTCATTCAGCAAGCAATCAATATCCTAATGTACAGCAACCACAAGGTCCGCCTTCTTCTCCCTCTTTGAATATACAACCTCCTCCCACAAACGGCAGATTTCCACCTCCACAATATTATCAAAAACCTGGACGACCAAGGCCACCACCACCACCCCATCCTCATCCACTGTATGACCAATTGTTAAAGAATACTCAACGTCGTCCACCATCTCATCATCCTCCTAATGGACTCCTTAGACCCCAGGCTCAACCTCCACCCGACCCTTCCAATTTAAAATACGCTGTGACTTCCATTATGAACGCAAAGTACGCACCGCCTTCAAACAATCCGTTTGCAGGAGTTTTAGATTATTTTAGTAACTCTCAAAATAATGCAAAGGACGAGAGTTCCGAAAGTGGTGTCTTGAAATCATTGCAATTGCGAACAAACGTTGAAAAGTTGTTGGATTTTCCTTCGTTCACCCAAGTGAGCCCAATTCCGATCACACACCGTCCCACACCTCCACCTCCATCAACAACGCCAATTCCAAGACCTCCTCCACCGCCCATTGGCGCGGAACAATTCGCTCTGATGAACCAGCAGCAGGAAGAAGATGGAGGTATATTTGCTCCTATTAAAGATGTACTCCAACCATTGAGGTCACTAATGAAAGTCCCACTTTCATTACTTCCCAACCCTTTCAAAACGGAAACTACAACAAGCAGCAGCATCACAAGTGGACTTTTTCCATCTTTCCTGCAGTCGAGTATTTTTTCACACCGTTTGGGCCCAATATCGTCTCCGTCAGAATATCAACCAACTGCTGAATCTCATACTGTTTCACTAAATAACGATTCGCCAAATCAGCAAAATAAAAATCCACTTTCAATGATCTTACCTCGTTTCTTCTTGAATCAGTCCAAATTGACTGGTGAAATATCTCCGGAATTATTCCTACGTGCTTTAGCAAACCTTACCACAGATCTTCCCAAGCCCTTTGTTTTGGAGCCGAGCAAGTCATTTGGAGAATCGTCGCAGCCCCATCAACAACCCTCTTCCTATCAAATAGAAAATCACGATGAGAAAGGTAAAAAACTTTTGGATGAGAGCATCAGCGACATACTAAGCCAATTAAAGAATCATCATTTTGCAAGTATTGCAACCAGTCCTGCTGATGCTCCATCTGAAGACAGTGATGGGGATGACATAGACGGGATACATACAGGGATATCCGCGGGAAGTTTGGGCGTTAATAGTGCTAATGAAATACTTAGTATGGACTATAGAAGAGTTCCCACCACGGTCAAAGCTTCAGTGCTAGCAGCAACTCCCAAAGTACGGTTGAACCCTCCAGTCGAATTCCATAAATCTGCATGGGCCAAGGAACCCTCTATTCCCACAAAGACTTTACATTTTAAGATAAAAATCGTGTAGTCAAACGGTCACGAACATAATTTTTCATATTAATTTAATGTTATGTTATTGTATTTCTTATCTTATCTCTTTTTTGTTAAACGTATTATACTGTAAATTCTCACTTTAATATTTACAAACTAGGTCTGTGAAGTGAAAGTAAAAAAATTCGTAAATGATGATACAAAAACACACCTTTTAGAAATCAAATTTCCAAATTTTATTGCCATATTTTTTATAAAATGCCTTAATTGTGGTGCATGCTGTAGAAATGTCCTTTTTCATTTATGATTAGCTTTTAACACCATTCCAAAAATAATGCATGCGTATTTTTCACCTCCGTCAGAAATAAATATGTAATCCAACGATTTAAAGATCTTGCAGATTATCCACATGCAACAAAGTACCATTTTCTAGATATAAAGCAAGTAAAATTGCATTTTTTACCTTGCATCTTGTATTTTTGCATGACATATAAGTGATAATATTCATTATTCACTTTTGACTTTTTAAGGCACTTTGTTTTCATTAGTCATTCGAGAGAAGCTGCAGAACAAGATTTCACTACTTCAAATTCATATTATGGCTTATGGTAATCACTTCCATATTACATCATGTCGTATTATCATATTATTTCTAGGTGAACGTGTACTTCCTTCATGTTCAAAATTGCGATGTCATTTATGACACATTATATTTAGTGGCATAGGAAGTCAGAAGATGCCTATTACCTATAAAGTATAAGACAAATACATAATATATAGAATTAACCGCAACACAGCGCTTGAGCATTATATTCATATGTACTATGAGTCGTAAGTTTGCAAGTTACAAAAATTAACCTTTGTGACCATCATGTTTTTGCAGTAATATTACATCTAATTTAAATTCAAACAATTTTTTAACTTATTTGCAAAGCAATTACTCTAGAGCTCTACTATAGTATGCTCACATTCTCATGTCACGATTACTCACTGTCTGTTCTAATCTTCCCTACAATTCTAATTTGACTAATCCTTTTTAGCATGTATTCAGTAACTACATTCAGGCGTAAAATGACTATTCTTAAACATAACATTCTTCACAAACATATAGTACACGTTAAACGAAATCCTTTTGTAACATTACAGACCCAGTTGATAGTCTAGAGTCAATTTTTTTTTTCGTCAAATCCTATCCAGAAAATATAAATCGAAAAGATTCTAAACTATAGACGTCCTCTTCCGGATTTGTTAGATCTGATCTGATATTATATTTGATCATTTGGCCTGTACATGTTGTGTTTGACAAAGAAAATAAATATTTGGTTTTGATTGTACTAACGTATATTTGCAAAGGATAGAAGTAGATCAAGCTTTTGAAACTTGATGTGCATCAGACGGTCAGTGGATTAAAGTGAAAGTTTGGACATACATCTATGTTCTGTCTCTTCTTTTTGACTATTCGTTTTAGATATACCGAATTTATTTATATTTGGATGATAATAAATTCATTGAAACTTTTACTTTATCTGTCTAAAAGTACTTGTGACTTGGATTCTTCGTACCATAAAAATTAGTGAATAAATTCATTATTGGAAATTATAGCAATTGATAATATTGTTGAACAATTTCTTGCCCCTTCGAATCAATAAAATACCTTTCCTTACAAACATACATCTTTAATGATGCATAATTTTCTTTTGTCATATACAAGCTACATTTAGACGTAGTTCGATAGTTCAATTCATGGTTATGTTCATTGTAAAAATATAAAACTTGATGCCCCCAGTCGATGCTCATAGTTTATTAGTATTTTGAATTTATCAACACCTCATAAGAATGCCCAACACGGAATCAACAACGACGACATCAATTAAAGCCGCACCTTTATAACAATGAATGACTGACTTCGTTCACCCAAACCGAACGGAACGTCACAATATAAATATTATATAATATAACCGTGAGCTCCATCGTGTGAATTCATACATTTTCCAAAAAATGACAAAGTGGCATCACAAGCAATGCGCAAATCCGCTTTGGCATCAGTATCGTAATAATAATGAGCCGATACAAATCAGCTAAATAGGTATCGCATTCTTCCCACACGCAAAGTTGTTAAATTTTACAAGTATGTTTTTCCAAATTCATTAGCATTACAGCATTAGCATTGGATGTCTAGTTTCTTATACAGGCGATCTTTAAGGTCAACTCGTGATTCCAGGATTTTATGGTTTTGTTGAGAGAATATAAACGAAGAGATACCAGAATTGCTAAAAACTTTGTGCACATTATGCTCAATCCTGCTGCTTGTGGCATTTTAATTTCGTGACTCCAACAACAACTATCCAGCAACTAAACCAAATGAATCAACTCAATCATACAGTTTCCCTTATTATCGCGTATGCTTTATACTTTTGTAAAAATCCTGCATACGTAATATTATGCATGGACATGCACAATGATGCATGTTTGGGAGTATGGAGAATGTAAGTGTGCTGTGCTGAGAGCGTTTTGTTTGCAGAGTCTAAATACAATGCGTACATTTTTCAACAATGCGTAATCACCATGCATAAGCAACAGCAAATTCATGATCTGTAACTTCTTCCCCCTCCTCGTCTCTTCTTCCAAAAGCAAACTGAACTATGGTCAATAATGCATCTTCACTTTAGGATGTATCACCTTGTTATTTACTTGATGTCCTCTTGTCCTGTATATCTCTATCCATGTTCTAGAATTCTTTTCCCTGAGGTTTCATTTTAAGATATATTTTTGCTTATTGTGCTAAGTAAAATCAAGGACATGTCTTACTCATACTTTAAAATAATTCAAAACAGCAGAAAATCTACACCATTGAATATCTTGTGTGAATACAGACGCGAGATTAATATTTTGTCCAGACTGTATCTTCACTGTCACGAATCCTGTAATTATCCTTTCAGCAACGACAAAGCTGGAATTGAGTGAGGAAAGGAGTAACAGAACTTGTTAATGTTAGTAACATTAGTGAGCATTATAGTAGGAAAGTGATTCAGCTAAATACAGGCACATGGATTCTGGTGTGCTAGTTATAATTTTGATCTTCCTTTTTGCATTCCTATCGTAAGTATTGACCAGGCTTAAAACTGAATTTTTAAACTATTGAGACATGGACTTGTTTTAATTGTCCTTTATTAATAAACTGCGTGACATGACATTCTCTATATTAACCATGTAATGATTTTTGTCTTCAGATTTTTGGTGGGTGTATACTGCCATTTTTGTGGAGAATCAGGATCTGGAGGTCGATACTATGGATCAAACCAAAATATTGCTGCTACAACTGCAGTTTTCACAAAGCGTGCTGCTCGGGCTGGCGACGCGACAAAAAACAAGTGTAAATGCACTAGGGAATTCAAGGGACGATGTGACAGTTGTGAAGGGGATACATTCGTAGACGATGGAGAATTGGGTAGTCCGAGGGATTTTTCCAGTTTTGGTGGTGACCGTGGATTCGAGTTTCCAGGAGGAGGTGGAGCTATGGCAGACGGTGATCCCATACGAGGGTTCATGGGGAATGGCTCAGCACCAACAGCACCGGTCAGTGCATTGGATCAACCTGATCATGGGTCGTCCTTTGGGGGATAATGGAGAAAGGGAAACCAGTATTAAGCGGATTTTTAACAGTTTTTACAAATATTACAAACTAGTGTTTCAAAAGCTCTAGACACCCCAACTTATAAGGTTGGAGTTGTGCTCTGGAAATTACAAATCAAAGAAAAGAGAAAATACTCAATGTAAGCGCTGTCCTTCATTGCATTCGTCATTGTCTTCGTTTTATTTATTTGTTCATTTTTATAGGTTGTATTTTTGATTCTGTTTTAACAATGGTTTGTCAGATTAACGTTACCAAGAAGTTCCACGATTCATGAAGTACAGTTGTTTTATAACATGTGCCAGCGGAAAGTATTTTGAGTTTGTATAGTTAGTACTAGTAAATATATAACCGCTACAACTAACAAATTAAATAAGCCAGATATTAGTTGCACTAGTATAATATTTTACATTCATATTTTGACATTGAAACTCTGTACAAAGTAGTTTTATTATTCGAATGGGACCACCTACAATATCGCATTTAAATAGAATGTTAAATAATATATCGTTGCAGGAGTGATAACAGAGAACAATAAATAACTAGATTTTTTGTAATTACTTGTTGTATAATATTTAATTATGTAATACATTTTATTTCTTGACTGAAGCTCGGAACGCTTACAAATTTTTCACAACTTGTCCGTTGACAAAAACCCTCACAATATTACGATCATCTCCAAGCATAACAAATTTTTGTACCAAATCGTCAATACCATTATCTGGAAACACGTCCACTGGTGACGAGTCTCTTTTAAGGTTGATAAGCAGAGCATCAAAAGATTTTCCAACTTGAAAGTTTCCAATTTCTTTCTCCAGTGCAAGGGCTACAACGGAATAACAGCAAACCATTATATATGTTACTGCAACCCATCAAATGAACACGAAACTTTTTACTTAACATTGGATATTGGATGCTTATGTACCTTCGGCCCCGCCCAAAGTTGCAAGATAAAGTGCGTCTTTATAGTTCAATGGTCTTGTCTCCTTTCCTTGAATCGCTAAATTTTTAGATGTTATGATGGCATATCTCATTGCTTCAAGAATGGAAGATGAATAGCCTCCAGACACATCTTAGAGAGGAAAAGTAAAATTTTTAAAGTTATAATATAAACTAAAATGGCTTGAATTGTCCATTTAATTTCAGTAATGGTTCTAGCATGATTGTTTGTAATTAAAGTACCAGTCCCAAGACCAACTTTTACTCCCGCATTGCGTATTTTCTTCACTGGACATAACCCACTGAGTAAGCACATATTTGACGTTGGACAATGCGACACAGCAGTGTTATGAGTCTTTAGCGTTTCAATTTCTTCATCATTCAAGTGCACTGCATGCGCCATAATAGCCTATAAAATGAGCGTTTTTTAATTTAAAACTTTACAAATGAGCAGCGGCAGAGATTTGAATTTGAATATAAAGTAAGTTGCCTTTGGGGTAAGCAGTCCAGTTGCAGCGTAAATGTCTGCATAATTTTTGTACTGGGGAAATAGTTCCTTGGCTCTTTCTACCTCAGGTAATGACTCAGACAGATGTGTCTATAATAAAAGTAACGATTGGTAGTCTCTCTATATTTGAGACATTTGGGTTGTAATTTCGAAAAGATTGAATTACCTGAATGTGAACATCATGCTCTTTGGCTAACGCACCAAGTCCTTTGAGCAAATCTTCTGAGCAAGTCAACGCAAATCGTGGAGTAATTGTCGGTAAGACCAATGGGTTCTATTTAAAAATAATTAAATTGATCTTATACTACGTATTTACATGTTAACATATTTGGAAATGATGATTGGCTCCTACAGAATTAATTTTTGCACAAATATTTTTTTATATTGCTGTAATTAATGCATTTTTTGTACCTTCTTCTCGAGAATCGTTTTGACGAATTCTGTTGTTGTTGCAAGGGATTCCTCAGTTGATTCAATGTAATAATCTGGAGTATAGCAGTCCATACAGACTTTACCAATTAACGCTCTCTGCCCATATGCTTCTGTTAAGTCAGCCATGATCACTGATGAGTCTTTATGGATAGTGGTAAAATATGAAGCTGTTGTTGTTCCAAAACTTATTGTTCTCTCCTGTAAAATAAATTATTTGTCATTAGTTGTGCTTGATGTTAGGTAAAATGTCATTATTCAAGTCGAGTAATAAGCATGACAAGATGTTTCTAAAGTTGAATTTCATACCACAACTTTTCGATACACATTTTCTGCAAATTTTGTTTCCTTGTACTTGGATTCCAATGGGAAAGTATATTTGTCAAGCCATTCCAGCAGTGGTAGGTCAAGACCAAGACCAGAGTTTGGGTATTGAGAGGAATGAATGTGGGTGTCCACCAAACCCGGCATAAGGAACTCCCTTCAAATTAACAAACAGACCATAATAAGCCATATTATATGATTTACATACGCAAACTTTTAACGGTTTTATAGATACTTACCCATCACTAAGTCTGATTATGTCACTTTCAGAGAAAGAATGTGTTGTTTTTAAGGTTTCCAGATTCTCTGTGGTATCAACGAATGCAATCTATAAAAAAATATTGTGAATTTATGTGCTAATTAAACAAAAAATCGCTTGTGTTAAGAAGTTAAATATTAGACAACATGTTACTTTTCCATCTTTGACACCAATTACTCCATCAGATTTGATCACTAGAGGATCTTCCCAAGACAAACTGTGGATGAAGGGACCAACGAAAACCCGTAGTCCTTGAATTGGTTTCTCATCGTTTTTACCGGTTCTGAAAACCGGGGCTGCCACTTTGCGTGAAGAATTGGCTCCCATTATTTTGACCAAATTCACAAAACTGGTGCGTTAAATGACTGGTATAATATTTTTAAGAAATCAGAGCGTCAAAACCGATAATAAGTCTTTTAACTTATAATTATGACACATGTAATGTTATAATTATCATATATGCAATGTATTGCTAACAAAATCCGAGCTCGTTGCTTCCTCAAATATTGAATTGGTACTAAATGACACGAAGTAAAAATGGCTTTCATTCAGGGCTGTCAATTAGTCAAGTTTAAGACTAATACCAGCACTAACTATACATAGTAGCATAATGCTATGTGTAAGTAAACTAGCATAATATACATTAGATTTGTGTAGCGTAAGTGCAAAGTAGGATTTACCTATTTTTATCCATAGCATGAAGGACATACAAGCAGTTCTATATGATTGATGTGTAGATAAAAAGTTGCCGACATGTTCATGTATAAATACTTCTATAGACATATAACATTTCATCCAGCAAAATAATATTCTCAATTCGCTTTCATGTTAGCTTGTCTTGCAAAGATCCACTTTTACATTTTCCAGATTTGCAGATTACGATAAGAATTTATCCATGCTTGTAAAACTGCATATTAAAATCTACGAACCACATATGCAAATAAAAGCAACTGCACATCTGGCAGTTCGTTTAATCCTGTTGACCATGAAACTTTCACTGTCAAATTACCATAATATCGGAATGTCAGTAAATAAGAGCCCTGTGACTACTGTGTTGATGCTGAAAATAGATAGTCGTGTTATTTGCCTGCAAAATCAGTCGTTAGAAAATAATGTATCTAGAATAAATAGGTATGCAATATGCATGTCTAATTGAGATATGTTTTTTATAAGAACCAGCTACATTTACGTTAACCGCGTGAAATCACAATTAGTAAGTACAATAAAATTTTTGCTGATAGCCATCAGTAATAGTTTTGAAAATAATTACTAAGCCATTTGTAGTATATGTAGCATTGTTTTAAGCCTTCACTCGGGATTTTAAATGAAATTGTTTTGAAAGGGTCAAAATATAAGGGCAACTAAGAAAAAAGAATACAAAAGTGATAAAAAATTCCAACCCTCAACCTAACTACTGATAATAATAATAATCTCCGATGAGCTACAGCATCCATCAAAATCGTTATGAATTTTGCAATTTTAAGTTGTTTACGATGTTTATTGTTCATTCTGTTGATGATATTCCCAGTTAAGTATGAATTAATTCTTTTGGCTCACAATCAGTATTTATTAGCGGACAAAGGAGGTTAAAGCTACGAGTTTGCGGTTTTAACTTGAACTTTCGCAACTCCAAAATTGTATTGTTAACATTACATTTACCTTCTATATGGCATTTTATACTTGCATACTGATTTTAACCAACCCCAAAACATATTTGCTTTTATTATACAGAAATACTAAAAACTTATGTTACTTATGATAACCAATCAATGAAATTAATAACAATATATACTATAAACTTTAAAAATGTGAAGGTTACTCGACCAAGTAGAATATAATAAAATTAATTTAGTTTGTATTTTAGTGTTAGTGCAACTCTACTTTTTTATTTTTAAAATTGACTGAAATGTATGTATTTATGTATGATCAATTCAAACATACATTCAAATGAAAAATACAGCAACGATAGTTTGACATACTTTTATAGGAAATTAAGCTGATTTTTATTACTTTAATTATTTTTGCTCCATAAGCGAATAAATATAACATCTTTTTTAAATAAAATTTTGTCAATAATTTGTCTTCCTTGAGTTTATTGTATACTTTATGTTTTTGTTGTGTCTCCTGCTTTATAAAACTACGTAGGTATTATATAACAACATAATATTTTTCAACAAGTATATATCAGCGAATAAAAAGACTAAAAATAAAATTGACTGTTTTGAAAGTGAAAGATATTTACTACATACTATATAATTTTATATTTTTATATTTCTTAACGATATAACTTGTACAACTTCAGCAAACATCAAATTAAAACAGCTATCATGATATATTTAAAGCAATTTACGTTAACAGTAATGAACATTTAATTAATCCTTAAACTATGCAAAAGCTAGATAAAAAGTCTTTATTAATCAATTCTTTGGAAATAAAATAGGAACATTAATTATCATCATTTCTAGAGCAGTAGTGCCCTGCTTCAAAGTACTCATATCCAACTGCGCTGGGCAAAGAAGGCTAGGAGCAAACACAGAGCTCAAATTGAACGGATTCATTTTGTTCTTGTCGCACCGATCGGCCACCTGGTGAAGATGACGAAGAAGGAATCGGAGTGTAACGTAATGTGCTGCAGGTAGTTTCTTCAAATGCCTCTTGATGATGTCCACACTCAGTTCGTCTACATGCGCGTTCCATCACATCATCAGCAACATCCAGTTCCAAAAGTTGTCCATGAAAAACAAACAAAAAACAAATCAATCGTCTCATCACGTTTAAGATTGTTTGCAAATCTTGTTCTCCACATGCAAATTAGCTTTCAAGTAATCATCTCATAAAGTAAATTAATTATCTTCAAAAGGAGAAACTTCACACAATACAATTTATAAAAAACTAGCCGGGTCTACCTACAAAATATCTTTTGCTCCCTATAGCCCACATGCGAAATTATCATCATGATTCATGATCGTTTTTCATGATTGCCTTATAAAGAATAAAATGGTCTTCCAGATCCAAATCATTATTTCTTTGCTTTGGTTTTTAGTACATTGTAAGATTACTCACTGAACTTCATACTCGATAGATTTTACATTAGCGATGCTATAATGTAATCAACCCCCATAACGAAAGTGTTGACCATCACATTAGTTGTATCTGTATCATATCCAATTATTGCATTCTGGACACTTTTTTCATACTTCTCATTAAACAGTTAACCTTGAAAATTACGGATGATCTTAGAAGTTTATCGAGGGTGATTGTCATTCAAGAAATATATAAAAAGTGCATATAGCTATTCGTTAAGCAAAAACTATATTATTCATCATATATCATTATACTCGACTTCCTAATATCGATATTATTATTCTTTCTGAGCATGAAATATTATTATTCATTATAGCCGTGTGATAAGCGCAAATTTATTGTATTGTGATGCCCCTTGACAAAGATTTTCATAATATTAAACGTGCATAAAAAATGCATATGTATTAGTTACGGCAGCAGCAGGGAGTAGCACAAAACGATCATTTAAAACAACTATAAGCTATATATATATGTATGTACCTAGTAAACTATGAAACAAAAAACACTTCTCGTAATAGTGTTATTGCCATTGAAGGTTGCTCATTTTTGCTATTACGTCTCACTTGTCAATCTACCCCCCACGGCAAAACTTGACTTTGTCTCTAGTGTTTTCTCCTTTTTTCCTACTGAATTTGTTTTCATCTGATGATTTATCCCAACAACCAACATTTCAATTTGCTTCGGTTTCCTAATCAAGTGGATTAGCTGAATTAACTAGTATCGCTATTGTCTATCTTGATATCTTTCTCATTTCGTGCATTAAATAATAAAAAATAACATCTCATGGCGATCTTAATTGTCCAAATGTGTATTGCCGATGTAATAATGATGCAATTGAATAAAGATTGTGCAATTTTATTATAAAAAATTTGACATTTAAAAGAACGTAATAAAAATTTTTTGATGGTATCAGTTTAGGCATAATACTGACTAAAGTACTTCTTTTATATAAATCCAACACAGAAACAAATATACCTATATCTCTGACAAATACTGTTCCAAACTATGAAAAGAAGCGGCACAACTAAATCTATCGAGATACATGCAAATACGTATATATGTCTTCATCATAAAATTATTCTGATCTCTGCATTTCAGTAATGTATAAAGTGTTTTAATTAATTCTCTGGTTTTTTACTTACCGGCATGTATAAATTTTTCAAACACTTCTGTCGTTATTAATGGACAAGGCAGAATCCTGAAGTAAAGTTTTACCAAACCACACATTGAATGGATATCTAAAAATTGACTCATATCTGCAGATTCTCGTTCTGTGGAGAAAAATTATAAAGAAAAAAATCATTCGACATTCCACTATTGATAAGACACTAAATATAATAATTTATTAATATATTTCAGTAAACAAGCATAGCATTATGCATGAAAATAGAAAGCAAAAAGATTCACAGAGCTGAAACAGAAGGCAAAACAAGTAAATTCAGCAAGCGACTGACTGGAATTATTCATGACTACCAACTATGACTGAGGACTTGCAGATGTCTCAAATGTGATATGCTGTCAGTTTTATGATACATAATCATTAATAGGCTGTTTTTTATAGATTATTTAAAGCAACGTATTATACGACATGAATTGACCATGTTTATATGCAACTGTAATATCATGACCACATTTAGTTTTTGGTCTAAGCTTTTTATCGTCTTCAAGTAGAAATACGCTTCCTTGCAATAATTCATCTTCTGGATTGCATCTTCACACTTTGCCAGCTTTATCAGAATGTTTCATCTTATAGGCCAGCATATATGATTTATGAAATTTTACTAACAATAAGAGCAAAACTGTTTTATTCCCTGATAACTTCGCCATAACCTTCTATTGTTTAAGCACGATCACGAAATTGTTTTTAAAAATTCTGCATAGTGAAATATGCAATCCGATCGAATCAAACGTAGAAAGGAAAAGTTATGCACATGCATAACTATGAAGCTAATGTTATACAAGTAGATGGATTTATTTGTACCGCTAATTTTAATCTTTTTAACAGAAAAGTCTGCAGGCTTGCTCTGTCTTTGAATGTGTTGTTCAGCTCAAATAGTGCGTCTCCAGTTTTAATATTCACACACATGCTTTATTCCATTTCAATTGAATGGATTTTTAGGGAAAAAATCTTGATTGTAAAATGCTCACGTTTGCAAGAGCTCATAAATACGTGCTAATAAATAAAGGTATACAGAAATGCAAACCAAATGGGTTAGCAGGCACGTACGTCAAACTGGAGGAAAAAATCTTATTTGCATCATTTCAAGCAAGTGCCGACTGCCGAGGTTTTTTCTTAGTATTCCATTTACAACACCACCAGTAAATGGAAGATGAAAATTAAAGAACAATTCGAGCCAACTTTTATGTTAATAATGCCTGTCAGTGTAGGACAAATAAGACTCGGAGTCAGCGCAAATATTTAATCTCATAAAGTGACAACAAGATTATTACCAAGAGCGTTCTACTCGTTACTGGATATTTTTTGCAAGCCATGCATAATGTAGAAAGACAGCTAGAATCACATAAATTCTTAATTGATTGGATAAGGCATGCATTCACAATTGTACATAATATTTTCTATATATTGCAGGTGTGTAAAACACACTACATAACTTTGTGTGATTTCATTTTGAATGTAAAGAAGGTAGACGAAAATGCCTAAAATTCTCGACAATTCCTGAATGAAGCAAGTTGGTTGAAAATTACAGGTTTGATAAAGCATCTACGTGAGCATGATTTTTCATGTTTGAGAACTTCCCCAATTCATAAATTGCCCTTTGTAAAAATGTAAAGAATAGTACCCTAGCGTTTTTGCGTTGATGAAGGTGCGTATGTATGGAATGTGCTGTTGTAGTAGAAGATCCATTGCAAAAACGTGCTAGTCCATTATAAACTCACGACTATGTTGCAAAAGACTGTCCGAATGTAATGTGATAATACATGGAATAGGAATTATTTTATTATCCTGATTTACCTGTCAGTAAGGCATTCATTTATCCTTTACGCAGAAGAATTTATGGATATTTTACGCATGCATACTCACAGATTAAGTGTTTATGGCTCTTCGTGTCCCAATGTTTTGAGTGCGTTCATGCATTGCATTGAATTGAAATAAATTTCGTTTTCACTACTGTTGTTTCTCATTCATTTTGGTAGAGTACTAACTCTACAATGGGAAAAGTATCACTTTGTTTTTTATCGCAACACCAAACACTTCTTATTACCAAATGTAAAATTGTGTAAGTTCATAGAAATCACGAGCTGTTTGTTATTGCTTCATGGATTTTTAAGTTTACATACATTTTCGTATTTACTTTTTCTTAAGTTATACTAAGCGTTTTACGTATTTACTAATTTGTGAATCAGGAACATTACGAAGGAATAGTTATAAGTATGAGTGAGGTAATGTGTGCGTGATGAAGCTTCCCTCTACCATAAGCATTGTAAAATAGTAGAGTAGGCCAAGGACCAATCCAGAAAATGATATTATGAGTTTCACTAATTACAAACCAGTGTGTGTTTTCTGAAAATAAGTATATTAATATTGACAACACGAAGATTTTATGCATTGACTTAACCTAACCGACATCACACTTTCAGACAGTTATGTTGTATATATTATATTTCTCTTATTATAGAACTATTTACTCAACTAATAATTGATACAGATAGATGCAACAGCAATTTCGACCTTCATAATGAAACGCTGTGTGCAATGCTCCCTTAACTATTTAGAATTTATGAAAAATGTGCTACTACAATGTCCATATAGTATGTACTCTAGGATAACGTTTCATAAGTTAACTTTTTTGCATTTGTGACATTATACTAGATAATTGCTGAAGACATTCCTTCTTTTTGAGCTACAAATTCTTTCCATTCATTCGGTATTCAATATGCATACACAAAACATTTCAATTTGTGCACTTTAGCGGCACGGAAAGCGGCGATCCCTCTGAATTCTGATCTTTTGTATCTTCAGACGATCCGACTGAAACCAGTTCATCAGCGACAAAAGATAATATGAAGAGCTCACTCAGTTTCTTGTGCAAAGATCATAATAATCTTTTCCATGCTCTCAAATACCACCTACCACCAACTTGATCTGCCTTTCAGCATTTTCCTTCGTACACGTATATTATATACCTATCTAAAAGCATTCATAATCATGAAATCATAATATCAACAGACGCAATTTAACCGTTTATCGATTAACCTATATGAACATTCCTATTCTTAATCTTTCTTTTTAGTTTAGCCGTTCGGTGCTCACAGCAGAGAAAAATGGAGATCGTGAATATATAGGACTAATATTATTTGTCGTTATTTTGTCAGATTATAACATACAGGTAGAACAAGAGTAATTCATATACCTATGCTTTCACCTTGCTTCGTCCTCCGATACATCCCCCAATTTTTTGCAAAGTTTCGTGTAACTAATGAATTAAAATATAATAAAGTGTAGAAGTAGACGGCAAACACCAAATTAAAAAAGCATACTACCGAATATTCTTATTAAAAATTACAATGTTTTTTCTATCAATTTATGAGTTTGCTGTATGTGTGGTACTGCAATTGCCAGTACATTTTATGCAATTATAATTGTTCTTTTTACAAATTAGATACGATATGAAAAGAAGAAATAAACCAAATAATTACTTCCACTACTGCACAAGTTGCTATAATCATAATGAGAATCATGTATTTTAAATGGATTTTTATATTTTATGATGGTTAACGCTTTTTGACGGCACATCTTCAAAAAATAGTTTACGTGTTTGCTACAGCCCGAGGGAAGTATTGCGAAAACCCGTCTTTCAACAAAAGCTATAACATTTAAGTAAATTAGCATGTGCATTGCAAAGACACGTAGTAGTAGCCGTAGAATGAATAGTTTATTGCAATAAAAAGCTAACAAAACGTAATTCACAACAGAACATAATATAATATTGCTGCCAGCTATTATTTCCTTCAAACGTCATTCACGCGGTGTCTCGCTGTACAAAGAAATGAATATCAATATCCATCGTTCTAAATTGCAAAAAAGTAATGGGCTTATCACTTCTTTCGTAATGTAAAGCATAAACAAATTTTGATGTACAAAATCCCAAAATCGAGCAGTACTAAATAGAAGAGACAATGATGAATGTCTAGTCTACAAAAGCGACGTTATGATGTACATCAACTCTATCCTTTTAAATTAAAAATCCCCTGCCTTTTGTTCTAAACTTAATTAAGTTGAATTGTCGCTCCTCGTTTCAGCGTCTTGGCGCAATGTGCTTAAATGCCTATAATTATACATTACGCAAGTGTAAAGATTTCAGGGTCAACTTCAATATCAAAGGCTTTGCTCCGTCACTGTTGTCGCCACACCAAAGTATTTTACAAGCTTCCCTACAACCTACTCCCACTGATGTCATCTCCTGTAGGAAATTTCTAAAGTTCCACACAAAGAATAACGCTCAAAAGCTATTGTAAATACAAAGATTTAGTAACAATAAAGGATATTCACGTAAGTAGCAGGATCGATCCTTTATGATTTTCAATGCACTCGTCAGCCTGATTTCGATTTTATGTATTTATAAGTTTCTAGTCAAGATTCAAGATTATCATTAACAAAGGGAGTAGCTGTTAAACAGGCATAGTTGATAACAAGACTTCCCATTATTCCTTCGACGGCGAGTGTAATGGAGAATTTATTGTATGTTCTGCTTCGACTGGCGTGGCGTGGCAAACCTGGCAATCGTGGCATTACCAGAATTCCTAAATAAAACAACAGCATGATACTACAACACGATACATTTATTTTCCTGTAAATGTATTTCCCTACACGAATATTTTTTATGTTTATGAGGAGTGTAGGGAAACAGATACACGCAGCAGATTGTGTTTTTTAAAGAAATCTAAATAATGATAGAATTTTTGCTTGTATTCTTTCTACCACTTTGCAGGAAACACATACAGAAAATGCTTTATTGAATGCCGCCGCCAACTCTTGCTGGAAAATCCAGAGAGTTTTGAAATTCTATAATGGTAAGTTGAAGTAGGAACGCAACCACGAGGGATAGTTTTCTCTTGTCGTAAATAAATCTGCCTCGTTCATAACATATTTTTGCAGCAGATTTAGAGTAAAAGCATTGCATGTACCGCACATCCCACTGTGATTAAGGCTCCAAAACAAAGCCAATAAACAAATCAGGTAAAAAATCATTTCCAAATTTTGTTTTATTTATTCAAGTAGCGCGATAAAAAGTTTCTTTCCTTTGCCATTACTGGGCGTATAAACAGTTTCGATCTATGTTTATTATTGGAAGGATCTTTCTGGAACTACTTTTGGATTCACAAGACGAATTTGTAAGATTTATTCATCAGAAATCGATCACAATAACCACATTCAAGTTATAGATACGCGTGTCATAAAAAAGTTTGTACTAATAAATATACAATATCAGGCATGTTATGTACAATACCATCACATTTTCATAACGGATTTCAGTATGAAATCATGGACTTATGGCTAGACTAAAATGTCAGATGAGATGAGATCAGAAGCAGTAAGCCAGCAAACGTGTTGTGTTTTGTTATTCATCCATGAAAAGTTGAATTAGGCGTTTTGGACAAAAGCACGCTTTGTTGGACAGAAATAATAATCTTACAGCTTAACATCGTACGTAGATGGTATATATATAGTTGTGATTATTGTGTATGTATATATATTTAGAAAATAAAAATCTTTGTTTCAATTTTTCCACAAAGTCGCACTCAAATTTCTTTATGTATGAGAATAACTTTACTTTGCTCGGCGAGATTTAAGTTGTATAGACATTTATGTTTGTCTGTCTGTCAATATCTTCCAGCTTATAAATATGAAACTTCGTTTGTTCGCTTCCTCCATAAACAGCATAAATATTTTGTATAAGAGATTGATATTCAAAAGTAAAATTAATTTCAGATTAGCTAAATTAAATATTCCAGACTAGAGATATATGTGAGAAACAAATTAATCTCACATAAATACATATATGTGTTATATAGCAAACGTTGTATACTAAGATTTGTTTCAAAATGTGTTTACTTATTGTTAATTCTGAAGTAAATTGTAACTAAATCATTTTTCAGCGACGCATTTATAGTTCCGTCCCAACAGCACATTTAGCATTTTCTTATTCTTGGAAGCTTCTCCGATTATGACTACACATTACCCTTTACACTTACATTATAACATTTTTGAACAAGATGAAACGGTAATACTTAACAAGCTTTCACATGTTTAAATATGTATAAGCCTCATTCGACGCATGTTTTATCACTTGATCTCTTCGACCGTCATCCATCAGTTTCAAACGAGCGTGTGAGGTGTATTACCTTCTGTCATTGGTGCATACGTTTGAATATAATTTTACAAATACGAATTCTACTCAACACGAGAAGAATATCTAAATCTTTTCAACTTAAATGAGAAAATGGGTAGTTAGGTTGAAGCAAAGCTAAAAGGCTGTAAAGAATGTGACATCAAGCACACATTCATGAGGGCTACTGACGTAGAAAAAATTGACAAAGAAACAATACAAGCGCAAAGAGTGTGGCAATGATTTTAACAAACAGCAAGAAAATGTGTACCCACCTTGTTCTAGGTACTTTCTCAGTCTTTCAGTCTGCTCCCGAGAACCGGAAACACGGTAAATTCCTTCAATGTGCAACCCTCTCGTCTCGATCTCTGACATACATTTTTCTACAACAAATGGGGGTCTCGAACCTCCAGCTGCTTTCACGAGAACTGTTAAATCCGTTCCAAACACCTGAGCAATATGGCTGAGTTTCGGCTCACAGTCTGTTATCACACGTTCTGCACAACTTTCGTGGCTAATTAAATTACAATCTGGAGAACACATGTACAAAAATAATAATCACGTGTAACAAGAAAACAATGATGAATAAATTTCGTTTAATCACAACAAACAATGGCAAACGTATTTGTATTGCATATTCTATAAGCAGACGGTTAAACTTTAATAACAGTTACCTTTACAAAGAAGACCTTGACTAGACAAACCCCACAGAAAATTTTGACAGATCTGACACCTGGATAATTCTTGAAAAGTATGAAGTTGGAATGAATGTGCTCTCAGGTCGGGAATCCTTTGCCTCTCCTGTAAAAGTAATCATTGACATTTTATCTTTCTTCAATATACAAAATTAATTATTAAATTCCATTTAAATTGAACGAGAAATCTTTTTCATTTGCATCCAGAATTAATTTCACACACGTGATTTTTACACATTTCCTTTATATTTTACAAAATGCTTAGAAAAATGAAAACGAAAAAAGTTTTAGTGATGATAAAAAGATAACATTATGAAACTACAGACAGATGGAGATGAAAGAAATGCTATCTTTCGGGATATTATTGTTGTTAAAATTAATATTGTTACTGCTATTAGTCTACACGAAGCATCTTTTATCATGATTAAACAAGACAGGTTCGCTTTTCATTTCTACTTCCAGCATGAAAACCCAAATTGCTTTTCTGAAAAGAAAGAAGGGCTTTTATTGTACTGCATTGCGTGAGCCCTCGCGTCGTGTTTTCGTGTAGGGCACGGCTCATAATAAATGCAGTCATTATGTTCATGAAGCTTATTAAGAAAACAACGAGGAAGAGGCAAGCCTAAAAAATACCTACCTAATTCCATAATGTATATAGGTGTTGTAAGCTTTATTATTTACGCTTTGAAATTTACATCATATCATTTGAGCAAGTATATAAACTCAATAATAGAGAGCCGGCAACTTGGAAATTTTAAGTATTTATGACCGATCATCATTGCATCATCATCAATATCATCAGGGAATCTCTGATGGTGTCCATACTACAAATCTCTTAGCTCATTCTACACACCAGGCGCAATCACGATCACGAAAAATGTCGGCACGGATAGATCAGAATTTTGGGATGCATGCAATCGCTATTATTGGAATCGTCTTGACTTGTATTTTTACCAATACATGCTCAGACATTTCTTATTTAGACACTTATATGAAGGTAATATATTGACATTGTGTTGTTAAATCTAAAAGTATAACCATTTATTTTGTCAAAAGTGCTCAAAGGGACACTTTCCCACTACTTTAGATTCTCAACGAGTTCTTTAAAGTCATTTGAAAACCGAGACTCTCCTTTTAAACTCCATCTGTATTCCTGGTTTATTCTAATATATCATGACATGACCTACAAAGAAATCCATTATACTTAAAACGGGTAGGTATGCATGTATCGCATCTTTTCACATATTCATTCAAACAGAAAACAAGAGGCAACTACATTTTGTTGATTCATCGCGAACTGCTGGACAACCGCATAATAGAAAACAAGACCCAGTGTACACTATGAATACAAATACGAAGCGAAACACATTGAAGCTATTTACTTTCGTATAAATGGGATTTTATATTTTTATGCTGTATCTTTCTAACTGCCTCTCTATCAGATATTGTTCAAACTGAATACGTATTTCAAAGCATACACCTTTTTTCTCCTTACTGTTCACTATACATAATGTTCATAAGATAAGCATCTCTGAAAGATTGCGTACTCAAATATCCCAACATTTATAGTTTCATGCTTTTCTGGTTCCATCCGTCCCATCCTGTCAAATAGATACTCGAAGGCCACATTGCAGCCTGGGGCAATACTTAAATCTTGTGAGTAGAACACACAACAACTCAGATATTTACAACTAAAGCATTCTAAAGGGGAGGAAATCACATGGCTTAAAAAATAGACTGCTTAATGGACTCATTTTGTAGATTTCCTTTCTCTATTAGTAACTTCACGAGAACGAATGTCTTTCATAATAACATTTACACATAGCTAGATGATCAGTTACGGGCTCTGTTTTTATGGAGCTTGACTTTTTTATGACTCTTTATATATATCTACCCTAGAAAAGAAAACATGATCCCGCTGCGTTTACAAGGAGTTAAAGTAATGCTCCAACTGGATAGTAATAATAATAATAAAATTTCTTGAAATAATGATATGGACTCCGAAAAACACTGTACAACAGCACAGACCGAAACCGAAGGATGATCTCTGTAGGATTTCATTGACTACTTATGATACCAAACAGAGCGTTTCAATTACAAATACAAAAGTATTTGATTTCGTATTTTTAATGATTACATGATATATTTTGTATTTGAATATTTCAGAGACATTTTCAGGAAAATATAATCACGGTGAAAAATGATGATCACTGAAAAACATTTTTCACTGATCACGGTGAAAAACATTTTTCACTGATCACGGTGAAAAACATTTTTCACTGATCACGGTGAAAAAATTTTTCACTGATCACGGTAAAAAACATTTTTCACTGATCACGGTGAAAAACATTTTTCACTGATCACCGCAGTTTATATATGAAAATTAAAGCCAATTTTTAAATAAAGTAATTGGTAATTAGTAATTTTTAGTTAACATACTTTTTGCTTTGAACATATTTGAGTATTTTCTATTTGAAATACAATTTGTGAAACAAAGTAATTTGTATTTGAAATGTAATTTGTCAGACAAAGTAATTTGTATTTTGTATTGGAAATACAATTTGTCAGACAAGTAATTTGTATTTTGTATTGGAAACACTATTTGTCAAACGAAGTAATTTGGATTTTGTAATGAAAATACGTTCTTCTGTGAAAAGAGTTTTGTAATTTGTTGTACAAGGCCAATGTAATTGAATACCTCTGATACCAAATTACATTTAGAAGGGAGGACATACATTATTACAGTGCTTGGTCCTGATAGTCCTGAAAGCCTTATAACACTAGCAATATTTTCAGAATAAAGACTTGCTAAAATGCTGAGATTTAGTGTACCGTGAGTATTGAACATTGAACTTAAAGCTTTAAAACTTCACAGTAAAACAAAACAAAATTTACTAACGTACTCGTTGAGCTCCTTAGTAAAAACAATCATGCCGAGCTAATTTTGTTTGAACCGAGTAACACGCGTACATTTTTTTACGATTATGGTAGCAGTAGCCATCGACAGAATCCAAATAGAAAGTTATCTGAGTGAGTGCTTCTTTAATGTGGAAGAATAGCATACCTAATATATATTCAAAGGGATGGGCTCATATAAGTCCATTTGTCATATTGTGAATTGTAGAATACCTATATGTTTTTCGTACTAATGAAATGTATTAAATTTTGAATTCGCGAATCTAGTGAAAAGGATTACTATTTTTACTGGTCTTAAATTTCAACTATAAGTCTGGCACGGTGGTGACGTAGCATTTACGTTTTGCGATCACACTTTGTAATAATTTCTTGTGCGTTACCCAAATGAATAATATTCTGAAAAAGATTCCGACTGCTCATTTCGTCTCGAAGTCCCTGCTGAGCCAAGTCATAATAAATAACGGAAAAACTTGTACAACAATATACAATTCCGATTTCCATTATAATCCGACAATAAGAATACTCGAGTGCGTAGAACTAGAAATGGAATTAAATGCAAGTATGTGTGGAATCTTTGAGTTCATTCTAACAAAATTACTGTCTGAACAATGCCGTCGTATTAACACAAATATTACTAAATCTAAGGAAATCGTTTATACCTAACTGTTTCATTGAATGTAAATTATTCATTTAAATGACATTAATCCATTCATTAAAAAATCCAAAATGCAGCACATTCATGATAACGATTGCTTATTTTGCTTTATGCATCACCAGAAATTTAACGTTCATAGCTTTTACATAGTATTTAAGTGCCATGCAATTTTATCCTTACCATAGAACTTCTTGAAAGAGATGCTACCGATGGACTAGGTGAATGTTGCTGATTCTTTGAAATGGATGATGAATTTGATGACAGCTTGAAATTATTAAGCCTGCTTCCATTCGTAGTCACAGATGGTGACGGGATGGGGACCAAAGTGGAATGTGAGTTTGTTGCAGATGAGCCATTGCTGCTAGAATGATGCAGTTGATGATGATGATAATGCTGTTGCTGATACCCGTTGCGAATGTTGAAAACTTGCTGATTACGCTGATTGCTGAAATGTGTGAGGTCACACATGAGGTCAATGTACGAGCCGGCCTTTTGATCCAAGTACAATGTGATTAAGCCTGACTGCACAAGATCTTCAAGTTTCTCGTATCCCTTGTCACGATCTCCTACATAAATTAGGCCGGAAGTGTCATCAAACAAAATCATATAGTGTTTGATGTGTCCATTGAACCTGCAAGGGAAAATGAAAATACATGTCGCCATCAATAAATAAAAACTGTCACATCGGAAATCATAACGAATAAAGAATTCGGCAATGTTCATTAATTTCAATTTAAGTTATTACACATGTCATGGAAGAAAATGATTTCTGTACTAATTAAATTAGCTCTTTTCCAAAAACACTGTACTCTGTTATAATGTTAAATGAGCTAATAGTGCATGCAATCTGAAATGACAAAACTGGGAAAATTTGTGTCAACAAAATGCTAAAAATGGACATTTTGAGCAATGTGCAACAACCATAACCATTCATTTTGTATAATGTCTTCGTCTATGTCGTATCTAGCATCTTGGAACAACGCATAAGACATCACCCAAATAAATGGGACTCATAAATGTTAAAATAAATATGTATAACGTCAGATTGTGCGAAAGCTGACAAATGTTGTGGATGTTAGATCATGACTTCATCATAATATAGCTTTTACATAAAACGAGTCGTTTGCAAAATAAAGAATGAATTTTATGCCACGAGCTACTCGTGCAATGTCTGAGCCTGAGTATTTGAAAGCGGTATAGGCGGTGTGTCGTTTTGTTTGCTTCAGTATTGTTAGCACCTTATTACCTTGCGATTTTAAGCAAGGTATTAGGAATGGCTGTGTCGTCTGTCCGTCTGTCCGTCTGTCTGTCCGTC
>JAQFYG010000035.1:0-70059 GCA_034694325.1 Entomobrya corticalis
TGGAAAGTTTGTGTCATGTTATTGTATGAGTCACTACGTATCCGATATTCGCTTCTATGGGTTACACCCGTCTCGTTGTTATTTTTATGGAATATTTGCATTTACATTTATTTTTTGTTCGTTCCGCAGATGATGTGAACAATTACAAAACCTGGTTTTGTAGCATGAGTAGTGATGTGGCAGTGGAGAATTGGACGGAAAACAAGATTTCGTGGACTCAATAACCGTTTTCTCTGCTCTGCGATTGCATCGACACACACGTGTACACACGCAAACACCGAATCACCATTCAGCTCGTTGTTGCATTTCCACCACCGGCTAATGCCTACCCCCTCTTGTAATAATGCTATGAAGAAAAAATATACTGCAAAACGTGCATGCGAAATAAAAAATAATACTGTAAAATGAGTGAAATGACTCGGAGAAGCAAAAATCCAAAGTCACTCTGCCATTTTTTTCTTTCCCATTCGTCTTATCAAAGTACAAGAAATGAAAACGAAACTGAAATTATTATTTTATTTTTCTAGTTTGTTTCGTACAAGCCAGCGATAGAAAAGGTTCGAAATGATTACTACGAAGCAGAAGCAGCAAAAAAAGTAATGAAGCAATAAAAGTAAGCTTGTTACAATTTTATTTAAAAGGTGGAGGGGAGGCAATCGGACGGAGAAAAAAATCTAATAATCTTTTTGCAACTCTATTTATCTGAAATGGTTTAAAATATAATTCAAATTGTTCACCTTTTTATTTTTACTTGTGAAACAAAAAAGAAAACAAGGCAACAGTAATCGTAGTAAAGATTTATGCATTTATTAACGACCAGTGTGTTTATTACTGTAAGTAGAAAAGATAGAATAGACTGAAGATGTAAAGATGATGATGAATTTTGCATAACAAAAGAAAAATTCTCATCTTATTTATCTAATTTGCGCATCAATAAAAGTATAGATAAGAAATTGTTTTTTCCATCAATATGCAAATTAGATAGATAAGATAAAGATTTTTATTTTGTTATACAAATATCAACATCATCATCATCTTTACATCTTCAGTCCATTCTATCTTTTCTACTTGCAGTAAACGAGTGAAAAAAAGAGTTGTAGCTGTTGAGTTGAGAAGTCACTTTAACTTATCTATCATCATCCTTTAATTTTATTTTTCTTCGAATTTTAAGCCTGGCAAAGGTGACTGGCTGGCTGATTCTCTCTAGCTTCCTGTGTTGAAACGTTGAGGGAGAAGACAGACACGATACACCTAGCACTTTCTTCCATTCAATATCATTCTTCTTCTTCCCATTGTTATTATGTACTTTATATTTTTAAACTCTCAAAAAACAAAGTAATATTAATGCATTCTTATTCCTAAAAAGTGAGAACATCCACACAATATTGTATTCTGTTGGTAAAAGAATGAATGTATTGAGCCAAGCAAGGTCTACATAGAAACAACCATGCTCTTATTGAGCATGGTTTAGTTTTTAGGTGGACTGGTGACTTCCCTCCTATTATTTTTTAGGAAAGCACTCTGAAAACACGGCAGGGGACTCACTCATTCACTCGCTCACTCTTTTCCTTTCTTTTTCTCTCTTCGTTCAACGCTCTCTTCGAAAATATATTCAAAATGATAATGATCGTCTAGTGGATCGAAAGAGAGAGTTTGGGAGAGCGCGAGTGCGAGGTACATGAAATAACAGGGATAATATGTAGAAAGCCAAGAGCGGAAAAAGGAAAGCCTTTTTTGAAGTAAAGTCGCTCAAAAACTCTGCTAGAAACTCGCTATCTCGAGAAAAGAGAGGAAGAAGTCAAGGTCGCGAAATCTAATTTACACTTTTTGACAGTTCTAATTAAAATGGATGGGGTTCATGGTGTTTACATTTATTGTGCACCATTCAAAATAATGTGCACCCTGTGACTACTCACTATGGAGAGTAGACTACAAGGTTCTCAGTTTGATGAAGTAAATATTATTATTATCATTATTACTACACATTACACACACTTTTTCCTTCTCTTCTAAACTTGCCATGTCAAGCCATGATGAAAATACGAAGCTGAAGAAATTGACTTTTGTGACCCCCTGAGCCCACGGGGGTACGATTTGACAAAAATTGACCAGTTTCGACCCCTTTATCAAAATACGCAATACAAAATTTTGAAATTTTTTGCCCCCGTGGGTACGATTTAACCTTGACAAAACTTTATCCACTTTGACCTTTCAATACAAATGTACAATACAAATGTTTCGCCCATAAGCCAACATGTGACCTTCTCTGACCTGCTGCCCCCAGGGAATTTCACCCCCAAAAGCCTCTTTCAAAGAAGCCCTTGACCTATGGAATGTGTGTAAATAGTTTTAGGAAAATCGGTCGAAAGATTTTCAAAATTTCGTACAGACAGACGGACAGACGCATCAAACACATATCTCCATCGTTGTAATAAAGTAGTCAACTCCGAGAAAAAGGATACAGAGTTGTTGGACTGGTGGTGGCGAGTAAAGAATTTGATCGCCATGTTGCTCGCCTTAAAATTAGAGTTTCAGCAGGAGTCTACAACCACCACGTCATCCCCATATAAAAGGCTAGTGTACTGTGTGTCAACTATCATTATAGCCAAGAAACAGAAACAATGTACTTTATGACAATAGGGTAAACAAACAAAAAATACAAATGTTGGTTATAAAACTTCTGTATTTGGAATAATAATATGGGTACGATTAATAACTTATCGGTGGAAAAAGGATTCGATTCAACCCATTCACGGAGCTCGACCAGAAAGAGGTTGCGATTCAATTCTGATGTTCATTTTTTCCTGCTTCCCCTTCACTCTTTAGCTAGCCCCTTTGTAACTTTAATGGCAATAATATCAACAAAAAGTTAAGAGGAAATAAGTCGAGGGAGCATTTATTTATATTTTTCCAGATTGATTGCCGTAGTGACATTGTGGCAATCAAGTAAATTGGAAAGGTTATTCTGCAAAAAATAAAGGAAGTAATATTCATCATTATTTATAATTTTTTTCTATCGACGTACTATGGATTTGAGAATGCAAGGATGAAAGAAGGGAATGAATGAAAAGTAGCTTTGACCAGAGCCCTGGATAACCGGTCATTGTGCCGTCGCTGTTTTAAATTGGAACGCTTCAAAATGAAATTTACTAAATATTATCAAGTTTTTTATTCTCTTGATGCAAGCGGAAATGAAATAGCTTTTATGGATGTAAACCTTAGTAAATTTGAAGCTTTCTTTTGCTTTCATCGACTGTTTATGAATGTGTTCTTTTAATTTGTAAATATAATATACATTTTACTGGTAGCAGTATTTAATGTAAAACTTTAGGCAGAAAAAACATGCTATTATAATAAAAGATATACCACGTACCTCATTGATTGTTTGACGTTGACGCTTTTGTTATGGGAGAGTTGTTGGTTGTTTAGCATTTGTAGCATGTTTGAAACTGGGAACAAAAGAATTATTTTGGCTTTTAATCAGTTTCTGGCTAGCATTTTTTCATTTCAGTTATCCGATCGTCTGCTCATCTACGTTCATCAAAGTTCCCTTTAATCTGCTGCTGATATTTTTGTGGTAGAGTTCTCTGTATAAACCAAATCCTGTTTCGAAAGAATGGCCGAAAGAGTTTTGATGCATCCACATCCAACTCTAGTGAAAAGATAAAGATGATGCTGGCGATCTGGATGGATAGATAATGAGAGTGATAAAAATGACTGGTGGATATGTGTACATCTGTAAAAATGAAAGTGTTAGTGTTGGGGAAGGATGGCGATAAGAGGACGACGGGTGAGCTGAAGAAAGAGTGCATTGGTGCATGTACGTGTTAACAGTTGACATATGGACGAAATATATAAATGTGTGGTAAATAATCATAATAATTAACAATTGGGAAATGCATTTATCTGCAATGGAAAAAGTGCCATATCATAAATGCATACAGGGAATAGGTTTGAACATCTTTGACCGAATTGAATGATGTATTTAAATGGAAAAACAGTAGAGGGATGAGGATTTGTCGATAAATTGGTTCAAAGTTTTTCCTTTCGAATTAAAAAGTATCGTGCTGGTGGTGTAGGATGGAAAACTAGGCAGGGTTCCACTCTCCACATATTTTTAGCTTCTGGAACTGAACGTCTAATCTGTCTACCCGGTATACACGTACGGTTTACATAACATTGAAAGAGGTGTTGGCGAGGACACAATTAGTGGAAAGAGAGACAGAGTGAGAAAAAATCCGTTTTTGTGTCATTGTGAAGGGCCCACTCTGTCATTTCCGCATGGATAAATGAGGGAATGAATGAGCTGATGATGATGACGATGATTGTTGAGAAAAAATACGAAAGCAAACTCTGAACCGTATAAAATATGCTGAAAGCTTGCAGGCAAAATAAGAGGAAGTCTGTCTGAATCTCTGACGATGAGTGAGAGGTTTTTTGGATTGAGAGAATGGATGGCGATGCCACTCGTGTAAACAGGCATCCCCAATCCCCGCACGAAGAACACCTCTGCTCGCGTATACTATACTGTACAAAATACAAACCAGCAGCAGAGAGACCCAGGCAAAAAAAGTGAAAAACCTTTTTCCCCGTTGAAACTATTGAAGCGTGCGTGCACATTTCAAGTGTTAACACCTTTTTCCAACAATAAACAACAATAATATTGGGAATGTCATCAAGTCCCAAGTCGTTCACGTAATGTGTGCTAATGTATGCACATGTACATGTGTTCTTTCCATTCATTACGAAATTATTCCATTTTATATTTTTTATGTGGCAACTATAAAGCCACTCAATCAGCAGCATCAACAATGGCAAGTAATCCACATGCTCTAGCAGCCATTCGTCAAAACCTAAATATTATTTTAATGCTTGGGGCTGTGTCTACTTGTACGAAGCCATTCATACAGATATATATCATCTCAGCCATTACCGTTTTCTGTCTCGCATTTCACAAAGCACTCAAGTGCTCTTCTTTACCTTTCCATCTATCAACATCATTCGAAGGAACATAAGGCTCAATTCCTCCCATTTTTAGTATGTACATTTTTTTATTCCTAAAAACCTGAAATGACAGCCATAACGCCTGTAACGATCGTGATAAAGTAGTGTCCAAAAATGTATTTACGATGATGAGTGGACACTTTTTATAAATATAATGCATCAGTGTATTGGTGTGGCATGGTGACGGAATAACAATCTTCACAAGAGTGACACTCTGTTCGACTATAATGATGACCGTTTGCGTAAAATAAATGATGCCATATTTTATTAAATAAGCTGACTCATTCCAATAAAAATTGTCAGTGAGACGATGAGCAACGAAAATTGAATTTATTTATATTGAAATTGTAACATTAATGGCAGTTATTGCTCAAAAGAAAATGCAAGTATTTAAAGCAAAGATGAACTTGCTCACAATTATAACGACAAAGATAAGCAACATGAGCATCTACTAGGGTTACAGTTATCCGTAAACTTGTATAATTTTTAAGTAACCATATTTTTAACCTTTTCGTGTATGTATATAGATTTAGATAGATTCACTGAAAGAAGGAAATTAATTGAGTTATCAAAATTTACTTGACAGCAGTGGACACGACGCAGGAAAATAAATGAGAGTTAAAGAAAGAAGAGAGATAATATTGACTCTGATGGAAATTGTGGGGTGTCAATGAAGTCAATGTCAAAAGAGTTAAGTGTGACATCCGCAAGTGATGACCCTATTCACTTCTGTGCCCATTTTGTAATTTAAGTACAACAATTTTAAGTAAGTATTTAGATGGCGATTTGTATATATTTAGGTATATAATTTATATTCATGCACATATTAATAAAATAATAAATGTTTTCAAAACTCTTATCAACTCAAAAGTCAATCATGTAATTTTTTTGTCGTTTTAATGAATAAAATATAAATAAGAAGTTGGGATGAATTTTATATCTTCTGAGAAGAGCAAGGATTAAGTGAATCAGTATACAGCGATTAATTACTATAACGAAATGCACGACAAATAGTGTAATAAATAAGAATATTACTCGGCAGTAATTCCATAAGACACTCTAATGTCAATGTTGCACCATCAAGTGGCAAAAACAAAACATGACTTTGTTTATAAAAAAATGTTGCGATTAATGATGAGTCGATTCGCTCCAAGAAGCATTCTATCATGGCCTGGGGTGGACGATAAGACGCTCAGCTCTCCACAAACGATCTCATTCTAAAGGCAGAAAATCATTCCTTTTATTCATGAACTAAAGTAAAAATAAGAATGTCCAATAATTACTTCATACTTGGACTATTACTAACTAACTGCATCTTTTATAGTGAAAAACAAAAAACTGTTATTTTTGAGAGGCTACGCATGATTGCAAATTTGGATTGCATTGAAATTTGTACTTACTTTGTGTAGCTGTAGCTACACATACCGTATCACCGTATATACTCTTTTAATTCCACTAGGGAAATAGCGAAATTTGAGGTTTTTTTGGGGGGGGGGGCGTTAGGGATGGTATATATAAATGGAGGTGGGGTATTATTCGAATAGTAGGGAACTACCCGAATTTTTTAAAAAATCCAGAATACTGGGGAAATTCATTATTTTAAAGAAAAATTAGTAGATATTTGCCAAAGTTAAGTAAATTTTTGTATGCTATCAATATTTATCTGAAGGCTTTGTTATTTAATACCACATCGATGTTAAAATACAAAAACATTCCCAAAATTCGGGTGGAAAATTTCGTGATTTTTGGACTGAGACATGTGGAGTTAAAAGAGTAAATACGGTACTTTGACGCTTAGCCGGGTTTTATTAACTGTCAGAACGCGAACGGTTGTTTCTAAGAATGCAGGGAGGGAGTAAAAATGTCGGTCTGTCCGTCATTCTATTCGTGAGATAGCTTTCTTTTATTTTAATGAAATCCGGTATACATGGTCTATTGGTCAATAGTAAGAACCCTATTCATTTTGAGCAAAATCGGTCAATCTTCAGGGAGTGAGGGATCTAAGGTCAACATAATTTGGCATAGCATGTTATATATCATTCGAACTCAAATTTATAGGAAAACAATGACCAATGATTTATTATACCCCTTGGGGGTAAGAGGCGGGGGTCATCGCAGTACCTGCTTATGCAATATCTCAAGAACGCCTCCTCAGATTTCCATGAAAACATGTTTAAATGGTACATACAAAGAACCATGTTGATTTTTAGCAACATCGGTCAACCCCCAAGGGGTCAGGGGTAAACATTTTAAACATGAAAGCACATAACATGTGATATGTCATTCCAACGCAAATGAATAGGAGAATATTATCCAGTGGTTATTTTCATCATAACTTATATCCCCGGGGGTAAGGGGCAGGGGAAGCCGTTATTAATGCAGCAAAATATAGCATGCGATACATCAATCAAGCGGCTTAACAGAAGCATCCCTTGACAGTTGTTTTCATCCGTATTACCCGATTTATTCATTATTATGGTTTTGGTGTAACCATTAGCTGATTACAAAACTTATCTAATTTATGCTTTTTGTGATCGCAAACACTTTATTTATTTAGTGACGCTACCTAAATTAACAAAGGTTTCTTGATTCTTACTGTCTGTCTGCCTGTCCGTTCATGACATTCTTTATACTACATACATACATGTATGTTGTATATTACGTTTGTTTAATTTCTCAGAAACTGCTGGACTGGATTTCATTAACTAAAATTCAATCATATCCCTTGTTTGCCAGTTAGTACGGAAGTCATTGTTAATATTTTTATTTGATTCGGTCTACCGCCGAGAGACAATGTTAATAATGGAAGTAAGAGAACATATATCGTTTTAATATTTGAAGACTCATGATCTACGTTAATATAAAAAATCAAGATAGTACAGAATCCTCTAATCCATACGATTTTAGAAACAATTTAGTTTTGGAAAACTACTTGAGAAACAAATGTGCCAATGTGTATTAACTCATTAGCTGAATCAATGTTTTTTAAACTATCCACCACCATCACGTCCATTCCCTGAAAAGGCGCATCTCTGTAATAAATTCCATAGATAGATGACGCATCCTATCTAATTAATGCGTGTATGATTGATCATTTAAAGGAATTAGTTCTACACTGGTTTCTATCTTCAAAACGACAACGGCTGGCTTCATTTATAATATTGAAATTGATGCTCAATATTTTATTCTCGTCTCTCATGGCTCATTACGAATTAATATCTTCAATTTCAACGTATTTTATTGTATTTTAAAGCATGATAATATGTCTATTTGGATGACAGAGAACTGGAGAACAACGTAAATCATTTATAGCTGTTTTGTATCTGAGGAACAATATTACAATTCAAGCAGAGAGTAATTGTATGGAGACGGCAGACATTACACAACCATCACATTCACTAAAGTCGGGCCATTGCGAAGGAACAACAAGTCTTGAGTGTTTTGAGTTTTGGATGGTTGAAGAGATGAACACCCAAATGTATACTCATGTTTTCCCCAATAAAGTGTCATGTATATAGGCATGTATTATGCATGCATACGCATTGAAATATGAAGTCTGTACAGATGCCTGAATGTTTTGCTTTCGTGAAGCTATCAATCTGCTTCCGTTTCCTTCTCTCCATTCTGATGAAACGAAACTTGAATGAAAAAAAAATAACGAAAAAATTAACGAAGGAATAAAATATATGTTGATAAGACAAGCTTCTCTTTCCTGACAACGTCTCAACTTTGGCTTCATTAATACCCCATTGATCGGTAGCAAATTATTTTTCTATTTCTTCATCGTTCTTAACTACCGAAAACATTGTAAATGCTAACGAGGTGGTTTATGCGATTACCATGTTTGTCTGTTTGTCTGGAAACTCTTACTTTTCCTTCAATCTAAATTATAATGAAGGACACTACATCATACAATTTTCGGATAATAATATCATAGTTTAAATTTAAGTTACAATAGCTAACAAATTACATAAATAGGTAAACTGATAACGGTACAGAAATAGAAATACAGAACTGAAGGTTCTGAACACAACCTATAATTTTTCATAATCAAAAAATGTGAACATGAATGTGGCGTACATAACTGGCGAGTACTCTTAGATATAGGCCTCCTGTTTTGTTGGAGTGTGAAAGGATGGATGAAATATGAAATGGTGGTGGTGGTGCTTGTTTGTTGCTGCGAGCTATTTCTGATGCCGTCTTATTCCAATCCGCTCCTTATCCCTTATCTTTGCTCCATCCATAGCCACGTAGACAGAAGCACCCACACTACCTACCTGCCTGCTACTCGTTTCCTCGTAATCATTTATTTTATTTACTTTTTCATCCTCTTATTTCTCTCGCTGAACGTTTCCAATTACGCCATAATATTCCCTAATAACTTCAACTTCAATATAAATAAGCAATTACACCAGCTTAATTCATTCCTTCTCATCTCATTGCACTGCTCTACTCCCTCTAAACATGTTCATCTTCTCATCCATGTATATATACTATCTGCTCACATTGAATTACATGAATAAATACTTGCAGAGGAGCGGACAAAAAGCCTGGGAAAGTACTGAAAGAAGCTCTCCTCTTTGCTCTGCTCTTTGACAAATCAACAGCTACCAAGTCTGACAAGTGCAATCCCTCTGAAAATACTTCAAGATCTCTTTTTTTTGCATTCGTCGTCGTCGTCATTACTTCTATATTTTATATATCAATTAGATAGATAGGTGAATGGATGAATGAATGGATGGGTACATCTACATTATTGCTGCTTCCTCACATTTCCCCGTAGGATTCATTAAAAATTTCAGGATGACAAAGTTCACAAGTGATTCCTACCGTCGTCGTCCTCCTGCCTCCTACTATCACTCCACAACTTGTAAATTTGTAATCCTTGTGTGTCCTCCTCATCAAAACTTACTTTTTGCAAAGGTCTGAAATATACTTAACTGGAACAAGGACAAAATTACTTTTAAAATGAGAGGATTAGTTCGGTTGAAAAAAAATATGGAAAATTAATTAAAATTATTTTTTCCCTCCAATGGCTGAATCAGTACAAGAGGGTATCCTTCTTTTAAGAACCCTTTCCTTCTCTATAAACCACATGCCAACTTAAGAATTAAAAAACAATGCTTTGGGGAAAAAATCAGAAAAATTGAAATGACTTCTTTTCTCATGAAGAGCCCTTCATGCATTGTCATTATGGCAAAATCGTGCTGATCTCACATAAGCCAATGTATACCTATTCATACTCAATGTCCTTAAAACTAGAGATTCTTTACTCTTATGTACATCAATGCATCACATAAATGTATAAGCTTCTCCAAAAAAACTTCAATTCAATTTAAAAAAAATATTTTATACACATTATTTATTACCGATTAGTAATTAGTTTACCAAAAATAACTTTTGAATGAGCTCTTGGTTTGAACTGATAGCTTAGCATTCAGCCTATTTGAATTGAGTTGACGTAATTAATTGATACTCCATGGAAGAATACACCTACATAACATATACTTCTATCTTCGTCCATCAATTTTTTTCGAAATTCCATATTCATTCAAATAGAGGAACCAATCAATGATAGAATGCAGTACAAGTTATTTCCGCACGTAATTTAATTCCACTTTCACCTCCAAATTTTCTCACTCAAATTCCAATTCATTATTCTTCTCCAAGAATAACTTTTTTCATTCCATCCAATTCCGCAATACTATGCTAATAATTTGCTTCCACAATTATCCCCTTCTCGTCATCGACCAAAAATTATTTTTTCCTTGCTACCTTTTACTCACTCTTTGAGCCATTCACTTGTATCTCTCCCTTTTTCTCTTGAAGCAAGTGACATTCTTTGTTGATTTTTTACGCTATGTATGCCTGTCTCTCTGTCTATGCGACTAAAATTAAATTAAATTAGAGTCAGCAGTTCTTTCTCTCGTTTCCGCCACCACCACAGCATTCATACAGACACAGACACATCAACAATAGTAACTCAACCGCAATGATGATCATCATCATGATCATGACGACGATGTTGCGGTGGTGAATAGTGTACGCTCCTACTACACAAACTACTGCTGGTAGCCTTCCACTTCCATCCATCCACACAACCAGTGCTACACAGTCAGGAGCTTTATGTGCAGTATATCATACTAATTACAGCTTCATTTAGTTTTTCCCTGAAAAACAGTGTGAATTTTTTGGCTTGTTAAAAAGGAGGAGCATAGCCGCTGCTGATGCAGTTCAATTCCTTAATTGATATGGGGAATGATGATCATGAAGAGGACGATGATGATGACGATCATGCTGATGTGACTCTTTTTTTATCGTTCGTGCACGCACCAAAAAATTCATGAGATCACTTACATCATCCTCATCATGATCGCATCATACTTTGTGCTATCTCAACGAGAAAAAAAAACGGAAAAAACTTTGCTCTCATACTCTCTCTTCATCTAGCTGTCTTTCTCGTTTTTTAGAGTTATTGTCCATTTTCTTCAAAAAGCCATACAATTCTTTTTTAAAAACAGCACACTACAAATGTTACGGGAACAGTTTTGTTTTTTTCGCAGTATATTACGAAACATAGTTGAATGGGAATGGATGGAGAGAGTAATAATAATGGCTGTGGTGATGCTAGTAGTCCTCGTTTTTCTCCTCTTCCTTCTTCTCCTCTAGGTCTCCTCCACATCCATCCATCCATGATGATCCAACAAAATTTATATACATCACTTGAATTACTTTCTCCCGTTAGTCGTTTGCGAGAGAAAGAAATAACTAGAGAATGTGTGGCGAACGAAGAGGGAGAGAGAGGACCCAAAAAAGAAGGGAAAAAAGAAAAATAGAAGAGTACATAAATACACGCGTTCAGTGCTCGACCAAACGTATATGTGCATTCTTTTTTTAGCTGTCACATTGAGCAAATGCCTTTTTTCATCTCATCTCAAAAAAAGAAGTCGAAGCCGAGGCGCAGACTTTGTACGAGAGAGTGTGGTATCCACTATAGCATGTCATTGAAATCTAGCAGACTTAAGCAGCAGAGAGATACACTGGGGCTTCTCGTCCTTTCACTCTTTGATAAAATGTAAACTCAACTCTTTCTCTCTGTCTTTCTGGCTCTGTGGTAGCTCTGAAGTAGGAAAATAAGTGGAAAAAGAAGAGAGAAATAGAAAAAAGATGGTTAATTACTACCGCCACTGCATTACTACGAGAGATCAACATTGCCATTACACCACACACATACCTTGAGCTGCAATGAAGTCTAAAAAGTGATGCAAGTAGCCAAAGAGAGAGAGAGAAATGGGTTGAACGAGTGGATTTTTTATGAACGCTCTACATACGTGACCAGGTTTTTTCTTCATCCTCATCAACACTACTTTTAGAACTGGAGAAAGAGAGAAAGAGAGAGAGGTACGCACGACAAGCTTGACATTACTTATAGAAGGTATTTATATTGCCCAAAAATAATATAAAAAAGTTAATAGCGAAAAATAAATGCCCGCCACCCAACACGACAGACTTTTTCTCCTTCTTCTTCTCTCGGAATCGGAGATTATTTAAAATATCTGCTGATCCAGTATATTATGTAGGTGATCGTGCTCTTCTTTAGAGCGGTTTTCTCTTACTGGAGCTGGATGGATTCTTTTAGATTACAAAGAAATAATGTCAGCAGTGGTACAACTGCTATTAGTAGAGTGAATAAGAAAGAGAGAGAGAGTGGGAGAAAAAGGAGGTAGGAAAAAACGAAGGAAAACATTTTTTATCCTAAAAATATAAGTGGTTTAAATGGTGGAAAATCGAACAGTTTTATTTCCTATTTCCATTACCCACCATTATTTATTGTATGCATGCATGTATAGATGTAGTTTTTTTGTGAGTTTTACACACAAAACGTATAGAGTGGAAGAGCAAGTTCTTTTTGAAGAAAGACTTGTTATTAGAGAGAAGACGAGAGAGCTCACGGAGCTGTGTAGAGAAGTGTATTGCCAAAAAATAAAAATAAATTTTCTGAGTGAGCAATGGAGAGTGCAGTGGATTAACTAGTCTTTAAAAGTAATGATAACATGCGCATGTTATTATTAGAGAGGAGCAGACACACACTTGCAGGAGGAGGTGTGCAGGAGGCAGATGGAGAGAAAGGGGCCTTTCCCAAATCATGTCTCTTGAAATAACGAGAGCATCTTGCTCGTCTTGTGGTAAATGAGGAAAGGAGCATACATAGCAGGAGAGCAGCATTTAGAGGAGAACAACCATCCTGACATTCATCGTCTTCTCCTCTTCTCGTTTTTCAGCAAACGGTTTAACCTTTTCCCATAATATTTTGTAAGTTGTAATTTTTAGAGATGAGGCAGTAAATTTTTTTACTGCTTTGCTCGATAATAGCTATACTAAAAACTAATAATAATGCAAGTTGAGTCGAGTACTCACTCTCTCAGGCGAGTATACCACCACAGCCGACTACTCCTGTTTTACTATATTATTCCCTCTCTCCAAGAAAATGATCGTCATGATCGTTGTCGTCGTCAATACTACCAGCAGCAAACGCCGCCAGTAGAAAGTGAGCTGAGCGTAGTAAAAAAGACCACAAGAGGACCAAACCAAGCACACAAACCCATTGGAATATTATGGTGTTATGTGTGAGTTGAGTGAGGAGTACGGAAGAAAGGGAGGAATTGGGAGGGAGATGGAGTAAAACGTAAAAAAGTAGTAGACCCAGCAACTTTACTGCTACTTGCTTCTCAGCCTTAGAGCAACGTCCACACAGAGATAGATACACCAGCAGGCAGACAGGCAAATAGGCAAGGAAGCAAAAGGAAAAAAGGAGAAGAAATTTATTGCATTCCAACGCTCCGGGTGGAATCTCATATACACAGACAGCAACGGAGATATATGGCCATCTGATTACTAACTACATCTACTACACACTGCTCCTCTTCATCTTCTCTTTTTCTCCATGGCAATATTCCCCCTATTCCCCTCGTAGAGCCAGTCTTCTTGTTTAGCCATATTACCAGAGCAATAGACTTAATATAACATGTAAAAATAGGCGAAAAAATGGAGCAAAAAAAAGAAAGCAAATTGCCATCTCATTTTTTACTCCGTTCTCTCTCTTTCTGTTGTGTTCTCAATACTGCCTCGCTTTTTATATCAAACCATTATATAAAGAAAACAGGATGAAAAAAGTTGGTGATGCAGGAGGTGCTATGTCGCTACGTACTTTGTACACATTGTAGCCTTTTCCCCTGCACTATAGTATGGCTTAGTTATTTTTTGGCTGTTTGTTACTTCGCATAAAATTTAATTTGCGAATGGAGAAAGGAAAAAATTCCTTCAAGAAGAACCAAAATCGTCCCATATTATCATCCTTCCTTTCTTCCTTTTGCTCTCTGCTTTTAAAACAAACTGGATATTATCAAGAAAGACAAGAATGAGCAGCTGGGCGACGCTTCTCTTCTTTTCCCATTTTTAACTTGTTTCTCTTGATTATACTTGGAGCAAACACACGATCATCATTTTTTCCACGAAAGAGAGAGAAAGGTAAAAAAATGAAACTAGAGTTCATGTTCTTCTTATTTTTCCTTTCTCTGTGTCCCTTCATTTTACTATCGGACAAAAATCATGGTCTTACATGTAGTTAGCATAAGCTATAGTTGCATTTTCCCTGCTGCCCATAGTATCCCATAAACACGAGATCGTCATCATGCGAAGGAAAAGGGAAACATGGAAACAAAGAGAGCATTTATAAGGCTCTCCTGCCCAAGAAAAGTAAGTAGGTGGACGTTTCGGCGGTAGTATTGTACAGAGTACCTGCAAGTAATTATGATAACGACTATGATTATGATTATAGGAGTAACTACTTATAATCTATCTTATACGTACTCATGCTGATGATGATATTGTGTTAGGCAATACATACTGAAGAAACTCACAAGAGAGCAGCAAAAACACAATCAGGAAATGAATGAAAAAATAACGGCGACTGACTTAAGAAAGTAGCGTAGTCTAGTGATATAGCATCTAGCTTAAAAGATGCACATTTTTAACACTGGTTGTGTATTTTATTTTCCTTGGTACTTTTGCACGCAGCACAAGAAACTGCAGCAGCGGGAAGAAAAACCAATTTTGGTAGAGGTACTGCGTGCAAGTGGCGAATATTGCCAGCCAGCCAGTCCAAACAAATCTGCGTGATTTTCTGCATGTTCGTAAGAAACTCTGCGTGGAAAAGGAAGCACGGAGGAAAAAAGCAGCATATGGCGCTTAGGTTGGTTTTAAGGCAGTTGGTTGAATATATGAGTTTCAGCGTCTTTTGTAATTTGCATTGCTTTTGCTCCTTAGGCCACCAACAGTCGCTTACACCACACCAACTAGAAAAAATAATATTATGTAATATGTAGCTATACACATAATTTTCAGATGGAGACGACTTAATATCATACCATAATAATATTTACTTGGTGGTGAGGATTATTAATAATTACATTATTATTTATCTCGAGCAAGGAGCTGCAATCTATGTAAGAATGATAGTTTTCCAACCTTCTCCTCTCCTCTCCCAACTCAAACCAAAATAAAAAGAAGAAGGAAGAAATAAAGAGACTGAGAATGGGAAGAAGTACAATTAAAATTAAAGTGAATCACGGCGGTGGTGACGATGGTGTGAGAATTTATGACAACTTTATTATTATATTTATTTTTGCATGCCTGGTGCCTGTGAGCTAAGAAGCGAAAAACTCATAGTTTTTCCGCTATACTGACTCCACACATATAAGGCAAAACGGGAGAATGTGGCGGCGGTGGTACGGGTGCACACAGTAATTTTGTGCCACCTGCCTACTGCCTCTGAAGAGCGTGCACACAAGAAGACGAGAAATAACATCACCGGCACCACCACACTGCCACTACCTTGCTTGATATTTTATTCAGGAGGAGGAAGAGAGTTGTAGTAATAATTTTTATTTTTATTATTGTGAGCAAGAGCATGATGATTAGGAGGATGTTGGGGACTCGGAGAAAAAATTGAGTTTTGGTTCGAGCAAATTGATGAAGAATAAAATATATTATTTCATGGAAAAAGAAGCAAGTAGCAGTGTTGGATGAGGGGAAATAATGCTGTGAGGCGTTCTTTTTTGCATTTTGCATGGATTGCAAGAAGTTTGAAGAGATGCCATGCGGCAAAATGTATATCATATTTTAACTCTCTTTCTACGCAGCAGTCTGTTGACAAGTGTCATCTGGACTTTTCCCTGAAATTGAGCTGAGTTGGCCAAACTGATTGTGTGAGTGAGAACGAAGGAGGAGGGGAAAATAAGGTATGATGAGAAATATTGCAAGCGTACTGCTCTGTCGACTCTCTGCTTCTGGCTTTCTAATATAAAAGTAAAGTAAGCAATCAAAATGCAAATGTTATAATCGTCATAATTTTCTGCTACAACTATTACAACCTAACCGTCTTACTTGTTTCTAGCCGACGAGGACAACGACGACAAGGCATGTGAATTGTGAAGGATGATGATGAGCATGACCGCGTGCCAGAAATTGCTTTTTTTCTACACGAGGACAATGCTAAATATTCAACGACAACGGAGCAGAACTGACTAAAAATATGAAAGGAAAAGTCCTGTTGTTGTAAGTTTTTTAAAAACTTTTTTTACTCTCGCTCCGTGTTGTCCTGTCAAACTTTTTCCATGGGACAGAACGAGAGAATATAAATAATAATAGGGAGCACGGTTAAATTATTAAATGGTAGAAAGGAAAAGAGAGAGAGAGAGCGCGGAGCAGTAATAAAGCTGTCATTATATTCAAGCAACAAACTAGGCTGCAGTAAGACATGAGTCAACGGGAAAGGTGAGTCTAGTCTAATCATATCAGGGCAAAGTGGACACATAGGAACATGCTCAGCGTTAGTTTCATGTATATGTAAGTACATGCAAGATGAAATGATGGATGTAGCGCATTTTTTCCAAAGGCAATGAATAATTCTTTGAGAATGAACTTGTCATTTTGGAATTTGACTAGGTAAGTATAGCTGACTAGCTGACTGATTGTGAGAAGAAAATAAACGTCTTAATAGTACCAGCAACAATAATATCAATGTGCATTTAGCAGAGGAGTCACTTGGATAAACTCATTTATCCACTAATTTATACCAAAAATGGTTTTTAATTAGACGAGAGCGTGTAAGCAGTAGAATGGATAGTGTGGGAAGAAGGGTGAGAGGAAAAGTGCATTGAAAATTAATGTGCGTAGGTGTTACTGTTTGTAGCTGGGTGTGCTATTCTGGTGTAACAAAAAATGAAAAATGTATCATGTGAGTAGGGTGACGGCGAAGGAGGAAGCTGGCCAGAGTTGCATTGTGCATTGTTCTTTAGGGGAAATGTACTTGACCGTGATTTTTTGTTTTATTGGTGCTGTTGGTGTATAATATGCTATTCTGTTGTTCTTTGCTCGTTGACTGACTGACTGAGCTTTCCGGACTCTGGAGTAAATGACGTGCGTTAAAGTGATCTCATCACCTACCAACGTTTACCACTTTTACAATTTTTACGAGCATTATTGGCGGGGGAGGGGGAAGAAGAGAGAAAGAGAGAAGCTGGAAAGAAAAAGTGTTAGAGCTGTGTGCGGTGTCAAAAACCATCTGATACGCTCTTTTCTATGTACACTCTGCTCGTTTTCTTCATGCATTAATAATGAAATGCATATTGTATATCCATCCGGGATTGTGTTAGTGTGTGTGCGGAAATCCACTCTTGCCATCATCATCAACTCTTCCTCTACAAATTCCCATTCTATATCGGATTACTACAGATTAAGTGCGCTTGGAGATTGCTCTGCCGGGATTTCGGATTGCATGACATTACGCCTTTTATCTCTCTGGACTAGTCTGGACTATCCAGCCAGAATTCGAGAATACATGAATGCATTCCAGAAAAGACCATTTCTCTCAATTATAACATGCACACAAACAAAAAATGGAGAGGAAGAGATGAGACGGAGTTAAGAAAGTAAAGCAATACGCGCAAAAGATGGACAAGACGGTCAACATTAGAATGACCACCAAGACGAACAAGTCATGAGAAAAAGGAAGGAAGAAGGATGACTGCATGCATGCAAGTGTGTTTTGTGTGCACACACATTCCATTCTCTCCGATCTCCATATTATTATTGTGCTCACTCAGTTTAATGGGGTATTTTGCTGCTCGTGTATAGGCGGTGCTGCTTTGGAACTTGGAACAAGAAGAAAAGTCAATTTGAGATGGAGAAAAGAGGGATAATCTGTGTGTTGCGTAGTGTGTGCTTGGAGTGGAGTTGCATGTTGGCAAAAAGCTCAGCAGTCAGCTCACACACACACAACCAGTCTCCTTTTATGCTTCGCTCATTCTTTTCTTTCCATTTCTTCGCCATCATCCCTACAACAATATGTAATGGCATAAAATACTAGTCTAGTGTGTTGTTGTTGTGGGAAAAAAGAAGAAAAGAAATAAGAAATATCAAGAGAGAAAGAGAGAAAATATTATTCTGCTTTTGTGTGTGTGTGTAAAACAGCAGTGTAGAGAGAGTAGGGGAAAAAGAAGGAGGAATGCATATACGCAGAGGAGACTCCAGCAGACTTCTATTCCCATTCACTTGACTGCTGCTCCCTATGTTCTCCTCTCTCACAACAGGATATATTCACTCCTTTTATTCGGGAAACAGAGAGCACTTTCTCCTTATAGTTCACCCATTTCACGTTACTTTGTACCCCACATAATGGCCTATACTCGGAAATTTCACATTATGCATATATCCACCTACTACTATGGAAATGCTTGTGGGTAGGCAGTCACATGATATACCCATTATTCTCCAGTAACTGTGGACTCGGCACTAACTGTCGGTAAACTTCGTTTCCCATTCGGCTTGTATATTTTTCACTGGTGTATTCTCTGCTGCTGGTACCCGCGTGCATATTATACGTAATACATAACAGCGTATCAGTTATCGTATAAGCTTACTTAAAAGAAAAAGGATAGGGAAAAATAGAAGAAAAAACTGCCATTGCAAGTAAAGTAATACATAATTGCATGTAAAGTATACGCACATGCCTACGGATTAAAGCAACAATCCATGTAACTCTGGACTCTGCTGCAGTCCAAGACATTACATCAAAACAATACGAGAGAAAAAGGCATTCACTTTTTTGGTCATCATCCTATTCAACGTGAATAGTGCACATACGCACACAATCACTATTCGGAAAATATGTACACATTGCAAACACGCTACTGTTTCCATAGTAAAAAGTTTTGGAGTCGTTTGCCGATATGCATTATCCGCATCTCTGTTGTACGCAATTATTTCTTTGATATCAAAGAATCAAATAGGAAATATGATACCAATGTGGCTTGATTTTCTGAAAGAGGGAGCATGTAACATCTCAAAGATGCAATAAGCGGAGTCTAAGGCATGAAGGATATTATATATGAAAAGATAGATTGATAGATATAGATGGGTAGCGATGCAGCAGTAATAATAATAACATGGTATTATCATCAGCAATTTTAAAACTATTTTCATATAATCATATATAGGTTTGATCCATGCTTTCCCTGTTCCATAGGGAAACTCCACAGAGCGCATAAGCTGCTAAAGATATAAGGATGCTTTTGTACAATGATAAGGAAGCAGAAGGAGAATAAGAGTGACTTTCTGGGGAATATAAGGCCGAAATAAAAATGTGTTTCTTCTATATGAACTTGTAGTAGAGTTGTTATATAGCTAGCCATAGCTTGTATTGTAGATGTGTGAAGAAAGAGGGGATGAAGAGGCCGAGGCTTTGTGCAGCAGAGTAGCACACAAAATGCTACTTCTCTTGAGAAACTGTGGGAGAAGAACGTTACAGCAACGGCAGCAGCAACAAAGTCTCGACGGACTCCCTTTCAAAATAATACCACTCTCCTCCTGCTTCATCCACACAGCCACACATTCAGTTCAGCTCCTTCTCTTTTTCCCTTCACTTTCCCAATCCCTTTTCCTCTCCATTTCTCAAACAAGCAGCTAGAAAGAATATGAAAACATGGTTTTGTTATTGCTAGATCCTCTGTTGGTACTGCTGCTTTGTAGTTAGTTGATGGATAAAATAAAATATATGATTATCATGATCATCAAGAAGGAGAGATACACTCAAAACCTATTTAGATATGTATCTCCTTTGCTCCAGTGTAAGGAACATAGTTTTTGGGAATAGGATAGAGGTTCGGATATAGTGATAATAAAAAATAGTAGATATATATTCTTCTGTGTGTACAATGTTGAATAGTTAGTTAGCTAAAGTTGGAAGGAGGCAGTGAGGCAAATGCTACTCATGTGTGCTGTGTTGAAAAGTAAGGGATTCTCGGAGAAGAGGACACACAGCTCGTCTAGCTCCAGAGAGCGAATGTTCTCCGTTTTCATTCTTCTGCTGATATTTTACATTGCCATTTCTTTCGAAAACTTGATCTATCTCTCTGAGAACAGAGTGGATAGAAGAGGAAAAATATTAGCTCTTGCTAGAGCAATAATAAGAGTTGTGTATGCAGCTTGCTCAAACTTATTCAGACCCAGCTTTGCTCTCACCCACTAGCATCATTCACATCCCCATTCCCCATTCCATTTTTCCCTGCTACCAAAAAACCATCAAGAAAAACATGCCTTTCTAGCTCTTCTCACTCAGCCCACTCACTACTTACTACTGTGCTCTCCTCTACTACGAACACGGTGAATTCTTGTTTTGCTTGCAGCTCCACCGAGGAAATAATATGCAATATCTCAGCTTTTGGGCTTCGTCATTCACTTTTCCCGTTTGCTTTTCCACAAGGTTGTGCAACCGTACTGGACTCAGTCTTAGCTTTTTGCTAGTGAGAGCTGCCGTTGTTCATGCATGCATGTTCCATGTTCTCCATCTAAAAGCAAGTATCCAACGTTGTCGAAAACAAAATGAAAAGTTGCTCTGCAATGCACTGCACTATGCTATCATGCTCCACTCCTTCCTTTTCTCGAGTCTCCCAGCCTGACTGAATGCCCATCTTTTTCTCTCTGAGAGAACAGTAGTGCTGGTTTAGTAGCTCTCTAGAACAGTTTTATATCGCGTCCTCACAAAGCAGGGAAACAACCTTATAGTGAGGATCTTGTAGCATAGCTTTTGCCTTCGTCCCCTCTCTTCTCAGCTCTGAGTTTGGTTAGATGACAGTGTTGTGAAACTCACCAGTTTGCTGCTCACTCTCAGATGGAACACTTCACGTCACTTTGTCCCTCTGATTTCCTTTGAGCATCCCATCTTACCAGCCAGCATAGCATACTAGCTGGACGGAGTGTGCAGTGTGCGCTAACAATTAATATTACTACAAGTTCTTGTTTCTACAGAAAGTACAAGTTTGTACGCATGCAGTTTTATACTTGACATTAGGAAAAGAGAGAAGTTCACTTTCAAAGTATTATTATACAGACCTTCAGATTAGTTCTCATATCCATATCCCTACATTTCTCTATTTCTAGCAAAAACTGCAAGAGAAGGATAGAAAAGAAGCATTTGCAAGAAACAAGCCCGATAGAGATTTGATCAAGCTTTTAATATTACTCCTAAATCATGTGCAATTATTAGTTTTACAGAAAGAGAACGTTACACAAAGAGAGGATTTAATTGAACACTGTTGTAGCTCTTGTTACACTCTTCAATCAGAGTCATCTGTCTACCAGCAGCACAGTAACATTATCAACTCCTCGTCAACAGTTACAATTGCTCTTCTTGCAAACCAACTATTTATTCAACAAACTGACTTCTGTTCAGCAGCCGCTGTTATTGACTGGCAAATACATGTCATGTTCTTCAAAGGAAGGGAAAAACAAGAACACGAAGAAAAAACTATTTTATTTTAATGTTGTGTGCATTTGTTTTCATCTCGTTTTGAGTCTGTGTAACAGCACAAGTCAGACTTTTATTGACTGTGTTCGTCTCCTCGATTTCGATAGCAAAGTACACTGAATGCAGTAGAAGCAGCAGCAGCAGCAGTGAAATAGGCTCTGGAAGAGTTGACTTCCCATTACGATTCCCTTTTCAGACTTCTCTCATTGCACTCAGCAGCAACGTCAACAAATACATAGCATCCAAGATCAGAGGAAGTCTTGAATTGCTGAAGGAAACTGCACTTTCTCACTTTGTTCACTGGAATAGAAAGAAATATAGCATACGAGAGAACAAGAGAAACAACGTTTTATATTTTTTCAATGTAGACGCAAAAGTGAAATAAACATAAAAAATAGAATCATATAAAGAATAAAACTCAGAAAGAAAACCAGTTTTGTGACTTGTCACAGAGTGTTTCGTTTCGCCTTGGTCGTCTCGCGTGTCGTCCTTCCTTTTCTTGTTGTTCCTCCAGAACAGCTTGAAATATATTCTGCAGAGTCTCGCCCGTCTTTTGTCATGTCTTGTTCGTCTGTGATTCCACACATCCTCCTCACCCCTGTTGCCGTCTCTACATAACGCTGGTCACGGTTTACGTACTTTGTCTCCTTCCTTCCTTAAAACTATTCTTCATCTTCCAAGCAAAATATACTTCCACAAGCAAACCCAACCCAGCTAATAGCACCAACTACAAAACAGCAACGACAACAACAGGCAAGTCCGTTACAAGCCCAAACAACCAACGACACAAAACTTTTTTTAAAACTTTTCCCTTGGCTGGTTTTTCATTTTGTGTCTTCCATAAAAAAAACTGGACACAAAGAAAAAGAGCATTATTATGCACCACCATCCAACTATACATGCTATTAAAATTTTTCTCAAGAGCTAATATATACACTTTCTGAGAAGCAAATAAAAGCTGGGAATATCAACTAAAGTAGCAATAATTATTCATCAGGACTGCTGCATCCAAGTTATTCCTGGTAGCTTCCAATCTTCTTCCGTCATCGTCATACTCATAAGTCATAATCAATACATCAGTGTTCGTACGAGTAATAATTTCGGCATGCTAATATCCAGTGGAATTTTATACTGATAAATGCCGACAATAAAAGCGATAAATTAACAGAAAAAGGATAATGATTGGAGATGAACAATGCAATGAAAAATAAAGCAAAAGATGGGATGATCACAGAGCAATAAAACTGCTGGAAAAATAACAAGGATAATAATAATAGTAACTATAATAATAACAGTCCATTTCTTTACATATTAAAGTGCTGATGCAAACTACATGGTAATGTTATGCGATACAAAGTAAATAGTGTGTTCTTACAACAGGAAAGCAGAGATCGCATCAACATTGAGAAAGCCATAGAGAGATGAAATTTCGTATGCAAATGCTACATTCCAGGAACTGAAAAAACGGATAAAACATTCAAAAGCCCAGGCAATATCTCGCAAAATAATCGCAATAAATAGTGCTGACTGCTGACAGCAAAGTCGCATGCATTCTCTGTAAGCAGTACTACTCTTTTCCTCTCCACTCCTTTTTGGAGGAACGAGCTAAAAAACAATTTATAATTCATAACGGTTTTTTGCTGGAAATAATGAATGAGTAGAGTGAGGAGACTTGGAGGAGAAAAGAGGGAGCAAAAATAATGAGAGCATGTACAAGTACTCACAATCAGAACAACGGACGGATATAATATCGTGTAGATCGACATGGTTTTGTTAGTCAGTCAGTCAGTGAGTTAGTAGAAGTGTTTGTGCCGCTGTAGTAGTGGTTTGTAAACAGAAAAAACTGAAGGAGCAGAGAACTCTATCATCATTCTCATCAAAATATTATCTAATATTATCATTTATTCATCAGTAGTCGGGTAACAAGAGCACTGCTGACCGTCACTTTACTAGTTTGTCCGACGACGAAAATATTCGTCCGAGGAACCTACATTTCCACCACTACCTTATCAACATTGTCATTATATTTTGTGTAGTACAAATATTAGGGGAATAAAAAAAAGAGGCCTAACGTTATACTAAAAGAGAGTGGGCCGGCATTTTCCATTAATATTTATCCTTATTATTAGTACTGTCAGTGATAATTTATTTACAAGATTGCAAATTGCAAGGCAACTACAAGCTAACAAGTTAGTCAGGAAAAAATAAACACACAACAACGTAGATTCGAGCCCAATTGCGTCCATTGAAATTACGCTACACGGTTAGTAGTCTATTTTTCTTGTTTTTGCTAAAGAAACGTCTATTTTTAACTAGAAACTGCAAATATATTTTTACTTGATTTAAGTATTTAAGGAAGGAATAGATTTGAAAAGTGAGTAAAAGTGTAGAAATAAGTGTTGCCTTGAGTGCTACATAATATTTTGTTTTTTTTACAAACAGCCAACTAAGTGCTTTGAAAACACTTCAAGGCACCATTTGTCCAGTTTGCAAACGCCACTCCAGAGTTATAAATAAACAAATTGGACTCAAAGGATAAGAAGGTAAGCTAACGAACTTTCATGCTTTTTGCGCATCTACTTAGGTTAATATTATTATGTTCGCATGCACGCCATTCTTCAATCTTCAATGTGCCATCAATAAAATGTGAATTCTGCAAGCACTGTCATTTTCAAGGAAACTAGAAAGAGTCATTATCTACCAATTGGTAATGTGTATTAATAATGATAAATGGAAATGATTTGATTGATTGCCTTCTAAAAATAGGATGTCAAACTTGATAGTCGATAATGTTCAAAGTGGAAACAGCAGCCAAAGAGCCAGCACACAGAACATTCATATAACTGCGCAGCATTTTTTGCTCATTCTTATTTTCATTATTATTGCCAGTTTTTTTCTTCGTTTTTGTTTTTGTTTCTTCCCATTTGAAAAAAAAAGATAATGACAAAAAAGAGAAGACATGAAGGGGAATGTACTGCAGAAAAAGAAGAAGAAACAGTCAATTTTTTCAGCGGAATTACTGCTACTTACTCTTGTCTGTGTGCATCCTTCTTCCTTCTCTCTGGCACTGGCTACTTTACTATTATTTTTTCTCTTCAACTTCGACTTGTGAGACGAGTGAGAATTTATCTTTTGGAACAAGTGAAGCGAGTCTTGTAGAAGAAGCAACATTACAAACTACACGAGGGACCTTATAGACAAATTTTTTATGTATTTAGTGAGCAACTCTATAACTTTTTGGCTCTGTCCTCTCCCCTGTCAGCCAGTTATTTCAAGAGAGAGGAAGTTATGTGTCGCTTAATATTGTTATAGAAAAAATCAAAGCATAAAAAGCATTGTTCTTTGTTGGTGGTGCGTTGTTCGCTTTTTTGACAGAGACTTGTAGTAATATCTCTCTCTCTCTCTCTCTCTCATTTCGATAATGACTAGTGACAAACATAACAACACAACTCAGAGACAGAGAGAGAAGCAAGTAGTACTCCACCAAGTCGTTTTGTAGTTGTTGTAATCGTCTCGAGAAAAGACAAAAGGCAATGTTGGCGGACGGAAAAAAGAAATAAATGGAGCTCTTCAAAATTACGGCGAGTGGAGTTGGTAAAACTACGAGTGTCTTCTCGGCTTTAATAGCAATGTAATGTGGTGCCGTACTACCAGCACTAATGTGCTTCTCACTTATATTCATTTTTAGCACTAACTTTGAAGACAGACGATATGAGTTTCAATAAGGATGACGTTGGCGCTGGTGCACAGATTCGTTTATGTATTTATGCACATGGTGTGGTGCTGCTTCCCTCACTTCATTTCACACTTTGGCATTTTTATTGCCTTTCACTTTTTTAAATATTGAGAAAGACGGATTGATGGATAGATAAGGAGATAGATAGATAACTAAACGGCTTTTCTGCAACGGAAACATGCACATTATTTCTTTTTTCTGTAATCTCATCTTTGACACCAGAGAAGGGCTATATAGAACTGCTGCAAAGACAAAAGCAAGTGAAAAGAAGGAGCAGATCATGAGTATATTTTTCTGTTTTACAAACAAAAAGAAAAACAAACTCATGACATTTTTGTTTTAAATCAGCTAGTCAGTGAGACACACGTTATTACTATTTATTTGGAATATGTACGTTGTTATTTGTGTCGTGTACCTATTTTTATTCTATTTTGATGAACAAGAGGCAATCTCTAAACATTCAATGTTTCGATTCCCAAAGTGATTGCTAGTTAGTCTTTCAGAGTCATTGGTCCCGTTTTCTTGGAAAATTGTGGCAGTGTAGTAAAGTTTACTTCCAGGATATACTACAGCATTTTCTGTACGATTCTTATAATGTAGTGCACAAGCACAGTTAGAAAATAAAAGTGTGTGCATTCTTTTGAGATGAAAACATTACAGCAATTTGTGCCACTCACTACAAGAATCCTCATTATGTCCCAAAAACTATCTCATGAATTTCACTTGCAACTTGCAAGAGAGCATATTTTTTATGAGGATAATAATAAGCTCGCATTATTGGCATGCAAGCATATCCGAAAAAACTTGAATGCTGTAGTTTATCCACATCAACGACAATGGGTATCTAATCGTCTACTCACTCTCATTTCTATTATTATTATCATTCCTACTTATTATTATTACTACATACATACTAATACTACTACCATCTAACATTCGTTTGTAAAGTGATGTGCGTCTTCTTTCTAAATCTTCAACAAACAAATTCGACTGCCGACATTGATCCTTTTTATGTGCTCTCTTCGTGTTTTATTCCAGAAAGAAAGGAAAAATAAAACGCAAATAGAACGAGTGAGTTACAGTTATTTTTTCAAAGTGTGAGGCGCGTGGTTGTACGTAGTGTTCGTGTATTTAGGATTTTTATTAGCACTAATGGCTGGTCTATCACCATCACAACAACTATGCTCTCTCGTCGAATAGACATGCACTTTACTTGGCTGCAACGAAAGAAAATCTGCCGAATTCCGGGCATCTTGCGATGTTGTTCTACAAGAGAGATATGCAGACAGACAGAGTACGGAAAAGCGTGCATTCGCATTCCTAAATTCCAAGTCAACTCTGTCCGTCATTCAAACAAACAAGACAGCATGAAATAGATAAAAATAGGGGAACGAAAGTGTCAGCAATGAGACATTACCTCATCATCTTTGTGTTGATCTAATTAAGTTACATGCAAAAAGGAGGACAGGAGATGGTGTTTTCATGATACAGTGTCGCATCTTACGCGATTCATTGAATTTCTCCAAAATATTAAATAAATTACATGTTTTACTCTTTCTTCTGGAAGCATAGTTTTCTACCAAAAAAATCAATATTTTTTAGTGAACTACCCACTTCAATAAATGGAATGTATACACAGTAGAGAAAAAGATTTATATTTCTTTCTCATCCTCCAATTCTTTCATTGGGTTTTTATCATATTTTTCTATTTTGAATTTGACTTGAAGAAAATATAAGAGGACAGTGAGTGACTTGTTGTTCAACTTGACTCATGATATTTCCTCGGAGAGCGAAACAGAGAGCGAGCAGCCACTCTAATCCGATTCCATCCACAATGATGCGAATTTGTTTTTTATATATACTTTCTTTTCCTCTTCTCTTTCTTCTTTTCTGTTTCACCATTTATGCGTGCACGACTTGAAATAAAAAAGGGAGAAAAGAAAAGAGCATTTCCGTGCTCCTGTCTTTTCATGTTCTCTTTTCCTGCACAAAGCACAGTCTCTACAACAGTCCATTTCTCGAATCTTTTTTTGCTGATGTGATCCTGATCCCTTGAATATAAGCTTTACTCTCTCTCTATTTCTCGCTCGCTCTATCTTATTCCCTTTCCAATTTCAAGGATTAGCAAGCAACAAGAAGAAAAGAAGAGGAGGAGGAGGCAGGAGAAGAAGGGAAATAAGAAAAGAAGAATGAAAATCCTATTGGTTTATACTTTATATTTGCTCTCTTTGCTTCCGTTTGTATTTTTTATTCTTCGTCTTTTTCCACAGAAAGAAAATGAAAACCATGCCCAATTTTTTCTGCTACACACTCTCTTTCAAAGTAAAAGTAATAATAAAGATATTTAGATACCTATTTAGATATACATATATTAGTAGTATATATATTTGTTCTTGCATTTATGTATAATGCATGCATTCTCCGTATATACATATGGTATGGTATTTGGTGCGGTGGTGGTTAGATTCTTCGACTCTTTCTTTTTGGGAAACACGGAAACTTGGTCAAGCATGGAAAGTGGTTTTTTGACTTGAGTTAAAAAAAGAAGGAATGAATGTATGTATCATGTGGTGCTGGATGGAATAAAGGAGAAATTGACTGACTGAATTGTGAGTGAGAAAGCACTGTTATTATTAGCATTAGCTGAGGGGACTAACAAAAAAGTTACGTGCCTCTAGTATTCGTAAATACCTAGAGCAAGTCAAAGTAAATGACATGGTGTATGGCAAGGATTTTTAGGTGTAGAAGATGTGAAGGAAGGTGAACTGCGTGAGTGTCCATATTAGTAATAATAATAGGTATGCTGGAAACTGGTTAGTTACTTGGAATGGTATGCTGCTCCATGGCTCGGCTTAACTTGCGTGCCGTCCAAAGAGAAACTTTTACTTTGCAACTTCTTTTTCTACACGTATATTTTTATCATACAGTCGACTAAGTTAAAGTAGAATGAAGGCACACAGCAGTTTATTTTTGCAAGTGCTAGATATTATACGCTCTCTTTCTCCACACGTCTCTCCATTTTTATTCATTGGACTAGGAAAGAAGGAATTGAAACTAGAGTAAAAATAGCGAAACGAAGACGGAAAAGGAATGTTTTGATCTGAATTCAAAAGGTGTGCTACTGTTAAGTTGGGTTGAGGGACTAGCATATCATAACTTTATCTGTTTTCCTTCCAGTCATCCAACCACCTAGTCTGACGAACAACACAAAGTCTACTTTTTCCAGCTCACCTCCATTCCATCTCACCCGCTCACTCACTCTACTCACCTTCTCATTCTTCAGCTGTCTATTGATATATCACCCATTCATTATCTCGTACCTACAGACAGAGCCAAAAACAAAGGAAAATGGTGCGGCAACGGCAACTAAAAAAATTCTTGCTCAAAATTCTGCACACTCGCTGTTCCCATCTCTAGACCTAGTTGCCCCATTCATTCGTGTTTTCGCAAAGCGCCTCTCTGAATTCCTTTCCTCCTTGCAAGTCAGTTCGGCGTGATGTCGTGATGATGATGATGACGACGATCATGATCATTGCCGTTTGTGTGGCGTCATCATCATATTTTGCAATTTTTTTTACCATTTTCTCTCTCCAACATTGGGGGAAAAGGTAAATGGAGCATCTCTTTCATCATCAGCAGCATAGCCCCACTAAAACCTTTAAAGGAGAAGGTGAGCATTACTCTACACAGCTTCTTGATATTTTCAACGAGCTCACATACGGCACGCCAAGCCATATACAAGCCAGCTCACAAACATCAAATAATCCCAGGAATAATATGAAAACTAACAGCAGAGGCAGAGAGTAGAGGAAAAAAGTTACTTCTATTTCTATTTCCTTCCCACCACCACCTCCTCCATCGTTCCATTTTCCCATCTTTTCAGTCAGTCAGATCACATAGTTGTTGAAAGTGGTATCATGATACTCGGAGCGAAAGCATTGCAATGATGCCATACTGCCGCTGATATGCTTCTTTTTCCACATGAAGTAACGAGAGTGGATGGAGAGTAGAGAGGGCACTCCGCATATCCCTCCATTTTATGTCCGACTTCACATATTGCACTCGGATTCTGCAGCAGCAGTAATTCAAAACTTGCTCTCCCGTCTTGTCTTGTTGCAGCAAAAAGTGTCAAAAGAGAGCTAAAGCATGTATACATCAAGACAAGCTGGCCAGTTGTGCTCCCTTTTGCTACAGAAAAAAATGATGAGGTTTCATCTTCCTTCGTCATGTCATGTTCAACAATAATGGGGGCTTGTAACAGTCTGGCGTCCACTGCACTCCTGCTCTCCCACTACATATTAGATTATTAGACCCAATATCGACCCGACACCGTCGAAAAACATTTTCATTTTTTTCGCTTCTTGCCAGCATATCTTCCTGATTATTATTGAAATACTATGTAAAATTGTTTTGTTTTTAGAAGTCGTCGTAGCTGGTTCACTGGTTGGTTGGTTCACAAGGGTAATTGTAAGTGAAAGAAAAAGTGTAGAGTTTCAGTGAGATCCCCTTCATCTTCTCAACATTTTCAAGCTGTTTGCCATCACCGTGCAAACACACACACACACACACACACGTTAAAACAATTTGTGATGCTACAGATAACATAAAAATTTGAACCAAAATTTGTAGTGACTTAGTAGCGGAATGCGAAACGGCGGGGGACAATCGCTAATGTACATCTGCTCTATGCTTCTTGCACTCCCTTTATTGCTTAACTACTTACTTTTTATTCCCCTCCCACGCACTTTCAACAATATTCAGCATTGCATTATAAAAACGAACGGTCATACGTTTTATGACTATTCCTATTTAGGGTTACATTCTTTCCGAAAAGAGCATTATTCTTTTCTCGTTCGTCAGCAGTCACTTTAAAAACTTGCATTTAGACTCGCTGTATTTTGCTTTTTAACAACACATTTGGCTTCCTGCTTTCTACTTTTTTGTTGAATTTTAAGTGGGTTTTTGTCTATGGCAGCATAGCAGACCAATTTTCAATATTTTCCATAAAAAAAGCGTTTTCCCAAGTCTTCACTTGTGTACAATATGAAATTGAATATTGTGAGAAAATACCAAGCTGTAAAATCTATTCTGTAGAAAATATCTTTGGGTATTTTTTGAATGAATGATATTTCTTATTATTTTTTGATTATTAGTTGTCTATTTTCTTGCTGTTGGTGTGAACAAGTTCACCGATAAGTGTGCAAACAAAATGAGAATCTATCCTGAGTATTTGTAAAGGACTGGTGTTTTCCCGATAAGACAGGCACAATGAGAGCATGCATACATGATTGACTGGAGCATCTACACACAATTATGTCAAGAAATTTATCACTTAAGTTTTTGAGAGCATTATCCAAATTTCTCACACGTCTTGCATTCAAGTGTTTCCTTTTTATTTTCTTACACATCGACATCAGACATTTACTCTACTTGTGTTGAAGAAGATGGGGCGACGAAAGAAAAATTCCTTCCTCTTGTCTTCCAGACCAGCTGACGTACTGTCTGTGTGTTAAGTTTGTTGGATGAAGTAGTAAGGAAGGGCAGTCGAATGGCTTGAAAAAGAGGAGAAGAAAGGAGGATGACGATGACGAAGGCACTCCACTTCCATTGTTGAGTGAGAGTCGAGTGTAAAAAGTTGACACAATGACATCAAGAGCAGCTATGTCGGTGTATATTTTTATAGAAAGTCTTCCCATTTCTTATACTGCTCTACTCTCAAAAAATAAACAGACACACAGTAATAGAGAATATGTAGATGTAAATATAAATATTATGTCGATGATGGAAATTGGTTTCACGGACTGACTTGTTGGGTTGGGTTAGGAACTCTTCACTTTTCATCCTCTTCGTCTCCATTTTTGCTTGCTGCTTAGTTGGAAAGGATTTTTGAGAAAATAAATGCAAAGTACACCACTTCATAGTATATACATACTACAACCTACTCGCATCTTCTTTTTTGTGAAAAAAGGATAGATTGTTGTTGTTGTTGTTAACAGCTCTATCTATCATCCACTATCACTGTTTACACAAGGATTTTTCCCTTAAAAATTTAGAAGACGTACAAAGAAGGGCCTTCTACTCCATATTCCATCCTTTTCTTTCCTCATCCTTTTTTCTCTTTCAAGTGATCCTATACTATACGAGTCTGTAGTAGAAACGGAGAGACAAACTCTCTTTTCTGCTATGTTGGTTTATTCTTATGGACTTGTGCAAATGGAAAAAAGAAGGAGGATGAGGATGGATATATGCATCTTTTGAAAGTGAAAAAAGCTGAGTCAGCTGAGCTGACTGCCGTTTTGAAATATAATATATTGGTGGCGGCTGAGGAAGAGAAGGCGAGTAAACAAAATATACTCTACTCAAATCCTCTCCAGATAGACAGAAAGAAAGAGAGAGAGAACAGGTAATGTAGTCACGTAAAAGCAAAAGGCAAAGTCGTACAACTCAAAAGAACTGTAAGACTTCCTTCATGCTGTCTCAGTCGAAAAAAGGACTCTATTTTACTTCCCAAAATCAGTCATTGATGGCTAATTCAGTTAAGGTGAACATAACAGGCTTATAGTATTCACCTAACTTACAAGATTTTGTTTTCAAAGCAGAAAAAAATTAAAGGAATGCTAAAATAGTAAAGCTAAAGTAAATATTTTATTATTATTCTCTTTTTTTGGCTTTTAAGTAAATAAAGATAATTAGGGCGTCGAGCGAAAAAGTATCCACTATTTTCCCAATGTCGCATCTCATTTATTTTGTTGGTTCAGACAAGACCAATGTCAGGCTGGAAAAGGGAAAAGTACATGAACCACGTTTCAGAGAGAAGCTCTTCTCTTGTTTCCGTGAGCTTAATACTTGATTTCAGTTTTATCACGTTGGTTGGGTCAGTTCACTTGCCTTTTACCTCTTATCTAATCTCCCTGCTCAGCTCTCCTCTGTCTGATTACTGTCTTTTGTGTGTCTGGACTTTGTTTGCTGTGCAGACAAGACCCGCACCCGCAACTTTTTCCCTTCGTCTAGGTCACATTTCATTTGAGTGACTTATTTTTTCTCCCATAATCTCATACTGCGTCACGTCAGGAATGAAAACCAAAAAGACAACGCACTCACTGGCTGTGGTGCTGGTTGTTGTAGCTTTCTGGGTGGGATAGATAGGTACACAGATAGATAAACAGATAGATAGAGAGGGAAGAGACAGAAAATGAGAATTTATTATTTATTTATTTTTAAAACGATTCATTTTACTTTACTATAGTTTTGTAGTGGTAGAACACTACTTCTCACACAGATTAATAAGTCATGTGATTGTCTATTTGTTCATTCAAAATTTACCAATTTGTTGTGTGTGGGCGGCTTGCTTTTCAGAAGAGAACCGTTTGCTTCTCTTCATTTTTAGTATCATACTAGGTCCATGGGAAAGAATAATTTATAAGAAAAGAAGAAAAGGAAGTAAAAAGCAAGCAGTTTTACGTCACAAGAGTCAAATAAGTCAAATATTGGATGGAATAAAACAAGGGTTTCTTGAATAAAAGCTTTAGCGAACACTAAAACAATCGAAAAAGTAACGCTGAGGGCATTGGGCATGAATTTCAAATCTTGGATAAATGAAGGCCCTCCAGGAGACTGGAAAGTTGAATAATCCTAGTGTTACATGCTATTTATCTTTTTAGGCTTCTCTGCTAAATTTCATACTACTTACAGCTTACCTGACATTCAAGTCAGTTCTCGACTCCGGGCTCCATCATGATGACTAGGTTTACAAAAGAGGCAAAGGAGAAATGACGAAGAAAGAAAAACAAAAGACTGAATGCAAGCCCTGTTCTTTCCACTTTCTGCTTTTCAGCTTTCGGGAAAATTGGGCAACTGGCAACTAAAAAAACATGCACAAGTGGGAAATGGAAATAGAGAGAGATTAAATGTGCGTGGGTGAAAGATGGAATCCAGGTGGAACATTCATTCTCAGGCTTCTGGTAGGTGTGAGAGCCCATTAGATAATATAAACAATGATGGAAATGGACGGGAGACATCAGAACGAGACATAAACCAATGATTGGGTGTACAGGCTGGATGGCTGCATATCTTATTACATAACATGCTATTGTGTAAGTGTGTTGGCGGCGACGGTGGTAAGGCTGACGTCATGACTCTTTTTAGGACATGAGGGAGCACACGGACAGATGAGGTTGAGTACTTTTTGGCGAGTCTTCCTCATCTCTTTTAACTCATCTTACCTTTCACCGCAGTTGACATGATGTACTTGCTCTGTAGTTTGCGGTTGTTTCTCAACAGCAGCATAAGGACAAGATAGTATAGTGGTTGCTGCGGTGATGTTCTGTACGTACTTGTCCTTTTCTCCCATCCATCCATTTTCTACAGTTCATCTACACTTTCCCAGTTTCCCACATGCATGTCACCTCAACTTTTCTACGGTTTCTACGAAATGAAAAAAAATTAGAAAAGGCGAGAGGTGAGTTCTTCCAGCTATTGTTATTCTTGTTTTCGTGTCATTTTCCTGTTTGTTAGTCCTCCCATAGTCGTTCTCATTGCTTCCCTAAGTTTCCATTCATTCATCGTTCATAATAACTACTATACTGACGGGTTATTTCGGCTAGCTTACCACTGCTCTCTCACCCACCAACACCATTTACAGTGTCATTGTCATCATCACTGATGTTTTACTTTCATCATTTCATTCAGTGTCCGACACTAACTGTACTTACTGAACAACTGATTTACCACTCCAATCTTGCAAGCCTGTTATTAGCCACTCCTCTGCTATTAAATTAATAATATTGGAGTCAAAAGACAGGAGCAGCGTCGGACAGCGCTACCTGCTTTACGGTATTCTATGTTCTGATGTGATGATACGTGAATCCTTATTTAGTTTTTTCGTGATTCTTTCTATTTCGTCTTCTTCTCCAGGCAAATAATGTAGAAATAAATGCATTTCTGTGTTTATGTGTGCTGTCGTGCAATCACGCCACTTACAAGAAAAGGTGCTCTAGAAAAGAGGATGGTGTAGTTTTGAGTTTTCTGCAGTAGTGTTATCGCTGTAGGGCAATAGATCGATAAGAATGAGAAGGGAGAGAATTAACGACTGAGCACACACACACACACACATAATGCAGGTCGCCTTTCCTTACGCTTTTACATAATGCTTCTTAAAACACATCCGCTACTGTTCGTTTTCCAGAGAAATACACACTCTCTCAAGTCCCATTCAAGATTCATAATATCCCTCCAACATCGCCACTACTTTACTTTCAACTACATACATTGCGCACAGTTCCTAATTCGTTTCCCAAAGTCAGCTCACCCCCTCTCTCTCCTTCATCGTAACTCCAGAAATACTTGGTTCCTTCGTAACGAAAACAGGTCCTCTCCAATTTTATTATACCCGACTTCCTAACTAACTACATAGCTATATGTAAATACTAATAGTAGACGCAAGTATGTATATGCAGGCATTCAAATTTTTTGCTTGAATTTCCTGGTTAGTTAGCATTTCCGAATCCTCCTGTCCTTGCTCCTACCTGTGTCCACGTTGATAGTGATGAGAGTGTAGGCCACCAAGTAAGGAGGAATGACATAAAGACAGTTAGAGAATGAGAGAGGAAGAAAAGAGGGAAGAGAATTAAGTGATCAAATTTGGGCAAAAAACAGCGACAGTGTTCCCCAATTACAAGCATTTTGCTTTTACGTTACGCAACTTTTCCCTTATATTATTTTTCTTTCTTCTTACTGCCAGGATACTCGAGGAAGAAGCCAAGAAAAGCCAGATTTGGCTAATAAAAGCTGGATACATAAATACGCACATGGTGAGCATAGGAGAGAATGGTCCGACTAAGAAAGCAGAGAAAGAAGCATACAAAGAATCTATTAAACCACGCACAGTTGCAAATTTGCTCATATAAACGCTAAGCAAAACTTTTAACTATAAATGAATAACCCTTCATCAACAACCTATAGGTTCTGAGTTTCAGATTTCAAATTAGAAGAATACGATAAGGTTTTTTCTATTCACATACAAAAATCATCATCATCACCATCACATCTTCATGTTAGAAGTTAAAAGTATATTCATGGTATTGACAAATGAATATGCGTCGCCACGCCAAGCTACGAGCAAAATCATATACGCTGTGTGTAAAGTAAATAACATTGACTGGGGAGCAGAAAAATGAAAAAAGATAAGAAATATACTTTTCTATCGAGCAACTCCTCTTTCTATATAGCTATAATAAAAGGAAAGAGATAGGGCCAGCGGTAAAAAACTTTTTAAAGCAATGTAAGCTTTCGTAGTAATCATAGCAACCATGCGAAAGGGTGCCAGTTCCGCTCCACAGCTCACATCTCATACTTCAACGGCAGAATCAGAAGGAAAAGGAGATCAACGTTGCCCTCCCTGAATGTGTACCCATTATGCCATCCATCCTTTCAAATAATTTTCTCTAAAACAGTACTTTAAGTTGACGTGACATACATTTGTTTGCATGTGTGTATTTATGCATGTAGTATATAGGTATGTGCATATTGTGTTTTGCGATTTACGTGGAGAGAAAAGTCTGACTGTGGGGACAGATGACGGACATTAGAAAGACGTGGAAACGAAAAAGGCGTTATTCTCCTATTTCCTTATTTTAACATTCCTCATTTCATGGAATAAGTTGGCTTATTATACTTTTTAAAATAAAAGGGTCGACCAAACGGAGAGTGGCAGGAGCAGGACAAGTGAATTGTTCTCTGCTATGCCGTGTTTGCCGTCCTCAAAAGCTTCATATCAGCGAATCAGCAGAGCAGCAGTCTTTTGTGTTGCCCTCTTTTTAACTCTTTAATTACAAGACAGAAAGCTTGAGTAGAGTGGCCTATCAGCAAAACACGAGGAGCATTTGAATGAAATGGATAAGGCAAGGCGAAAGAAACAAAGGTAAATGAGTAAAAAACAAAAGAAGAATAAAACTGTTTTTACTGATAAGTTTTCTGAGAAATAAAGGAAAGCTATTTCCTTGAGAAAGAAGAGAGTTGTGATAAGAGACGGTTGAAAAATATTACAGGTTACAGGTAAAGCTTTGCCCACTTATGAACTGCCGCAGCCACGAGCAATGCGAAAGAGCACTCAAGTTTTGCCACCCCCCCCCCTCCCGTAACTTGCTGCAATTGAACATGGACTGTGATATTAGTCATTTCAAACATTACTTAGTTTTTTAACTTACAAATATCAAAATAAAATTACTTCAGCCAGGATTCGAATCAGCAACCTCGGCATGAGCTTGTCACTACATTCCTTCGTGACACGGTAACTTTGCAGCAACAGCAGTCACTAAAGTCCTTCCTCTTTTTTGGGTACTCACGTCGATCCGACAAATTGATCTCGGCTAATAAGCAGGTAAATTGTGGGCAAATAAAGGAGTGTGAGGTAAAAAGGAAAGGGACCCCATTCCATAGAGCAGATGAGGAGGCTAAATATTTTCGAGGATTAGTGGAGAAGAAAAGGAGAAGACCTTGGCATAAATTCCTCTCTCTCCATGAGCTCAGCTCTGGCATAATCATCACACACCATCAACGTATTGTCTTTTTCCAAAGAATTTATTCCAAGATGGGAAGAAGAAGAATCCCTAAAAAACATATTCACTCCATTGAAAAACAACATAAATATATTTCCCTTCGATTTCCCAACTACTCAACAACACATTTATGGGATCCGTCTGCGATGGGATGGAGGGAGGATGTTGTGCAATCATAACAGTTTTATTGGGATACTTAATAGTAGTGGGTATGCATATCAGAGAATAATAATATAGCTTTATGAATAGCTAATCCTTAGAATTGACAAGGAACAGTAAGGTGGTCCCTTCAAGAATATCTCATCATCCTCATCAAAATCGTTTCCTTTACATTTTCCATCTGGAATACTAAATAATACATTATTTCATTTCTCGGCCATTATTGCTGACTGACTATGACTATGCGGATTATTTCAAATTTCATTTCAGTTCCTCTCCATCTCTCTCTCTCTCTTTCTGTTCATTTCATTCCATTACAAATTGATTTTCACCCCGAGCATTATTGTGCATCATAGCTTAGCACTGTTTACATAATAGTATGAGAAGAAGGGAGAGAGAGTAGGCATGAATGGTGAGATGGACGGTTGGATGGGTGCATTCTTTCTGAAATTTCTTTGATGAGGCAAAGAGCTGCGGATTCTGCTCTTCTTCAGTTCAATTCTTCCCCTTTCTCAGCAAAGTGTATATCTACTACACTTTAATATTTATTTTTATGATGATATTTGCCTACTTCCCATTACCATCATCGTAACTTTTAGTCCGTCGATGCAATTGAAATGAGTGCAAGTGTGTGTGAAAGAGAGCAGGGCAAACTAAGGAGTCGAGCCGGCATTTTCTGTGCTATTGATTCCTCATTTCTCCTTTCTTTATCCTCCACTTCCACGTCATCATCATCTTTATTTTCAATCGATAACATTTTCTCCTCTATTCTAGTCGGTCCACTCAGCCAGCCAGCCAAAATGCACGAGATATGTTGAGAATAGGAGCTGGAGAGAGAGGCGGACGCACTAAAAACTAATGCCATATTACTTTCTAGATTTTCGTTGTAGTAACGATAGTGGTGATGATGATTAGGGATTCGATAAGAAAACTGAGTTGGATGGAGTAAATATTATGTCTCTTTATGCATGTTGATGGCGGGACAAGTTAAAAATGCCAACATTAACAGGAAACGAAACGAAATACATTCGCATCATCATCTTGGCAACACTTAGGTAGGTATCTCGAAATCGAGAGGAAAAATGTGTGCAGTCTTTTTTTCTGCTACTTTATTCCTTTTTGAATTGAAAGTTTTACTCCGGCATTATTATATTGGTGTGTGGCATAAGCACAGTAAGAAGTTGGGATCCAGAGGAAAAGTAAGTCGATTTTTAGTTTGGAAGGAGACGAAGGGAGGAAATTGAAAAAAGAAGAGTAAAAAAGAAATGAAATCTATTTATCTATCGTCGCAGTCACTACATAAAATCCATGGATATTGTTGTTGTTCTTTTTTCTCCTTCTTCACTCCATTCTTCGTGCTCTGTCCCTTTCCATCTTGTGGAAGGAAAAGGGGAAATATATTGGAAAAGCCCTGTGCTTCTGCTTAGTTTTTCCCTCCCCATTACATTTCTATTGAATACCACTGGCATCATATATTAATACATTACTACAGACTACAGATGCATACATACATACAACTCTGTTTTCGCTGTAGTGATAGAAATTACTTTAAATGCGAGTACGTACATGCACAAAGGCAGCATGTGTGGGAGTAAGTATATGTGCGTGTTTGTGCAAGTGAAATGTATTTGGATGTAAAGAGCCGTTTTAAAATGCCGCTTCTGTGGGGAAGATGTTGATGTTGAGAAGGCTTATTTGAATGGTATTCAGTTTGGATTAAGCCATGTTTTCCAGGAGGAGTTCTATTCCATCATCATTTCTCAGCATGAGCATCAACCGCCAAGTACATAGAACAGACAGAAAGACGGAGAGAGACAGAATACCGCCACCACCACCTCTCGGTTCAAGCTTTTTCCTCCTTGAGGGAAAGGATTTTCCGCCAGAGTAGTTGTTGTGGTATCACACGGCCAAATGGATTCATTCTGTCGTCATCTTCTTCCTCTCCTTCTGCCATCATCTCATCATGCTGATGATGCTGCTGCTGTGTTGCTGACGATCATGTTTCTGCAATGGCATTCCTTCAAAATTCCCTTCCACTTTTCTCGAAAGGAGGAAAACAGGAAGAATAAGAAGCAGAGAATCTCGTTTTTATTGTTATTATTATTAGTATTCCATTTTCCTTTTTCTTCACACGACCGACGACCTGGTGGACTCACTCTAATAATACACACAGGCTGCACTCGACTGAGTGATTGAGCGAGCGAGCTTTCTCTGAGTCTCATCAGTTTTCCACTGACGCTGCAATCCAATGTATTCTCCGGATTTGCATATTATTACGTAGTCTTGTATAAAGTAAAGGAAAAGGAGAAAATTTAATATGCTTGTGAGCTGCCCTTCCTCCAACAACTACCACTTCAACTCGGTCTCTCTCTCTCTCCTTCCCTTGCTCTTTTCCTTGGGTTCATTCCGTTTTTTGCCTAGTCGTCGTACATATTTTATGTGATCACCACACTACTACTCCCACCACCACCAGTCTACCACGGTGAAACAATGTAAAGCAGAAATAGAATGGAAGACAAGAATGGAGAGAAGAGCCCATCTGTTTCCAGTCTTGACGAGAGCACATTAGAACAAGGGAAAAGAAAGACGAAGGAGCGAGACAGATATGAGAAAGGAGAATAGAAACTGGGAAACCAAAACCAGTGATGTTATTATAATTGCTGCATACATTCCAAACGGCAACAACAACAAAAACAACGGCAACGACATTAGACACACACTATCTCTTCTTACTTACGTGCTCGATGCTCATAAACTGGTCCGTCTTTATTTTATTTTTCCACAATGTCTGCCTGTAAATATGAATATGAGTTCAAGAAAGTCATACATGTGACTCAATGCTTGTGTATCAACATCAACTCATGTTCCAAGGAGAACGCATTTTCTGCTTCTGTTTCATCTCTCTTTCTCGTATTTGTTTTTGCTTTTGCGAGATAGCAAGCAAAAATGGAATAAGAAGAATAGAAATTATGCCGTGAAATGTGTACGTACATAAGTTCCTGTAAGTAACAAAAGAGCATCTTCTTCTCTGTGACAACAAAAGAGGAACAAGGTGTACATCTACATAATATTCATGATATCATCGTCATCATCAACATCATCCACTTTCATTGTTCCATTCTGTTCATTTTCTGTCGCATATTGTGCCTGTCCATTTTTTTACCACTGCAACAGCACAAGTTTAATGCAATGGGTTATTTTTAACAAGAACTATACTTCTATATGGCATCAGTACAAACATGTACACAAATACACAAGCCATGATTATTAATATCATCATACTTTCGAAGAAAGAATGGAACAGCTCAAAGATTACTATTACGGTTACCTCACTGCGACCGTCACCATCTTGATCACAACACAACTACTGTCGTTATTATTATGACCTGTTGGGATAACTGCAAGGAGCAAACAAGATAGTAAAAGAAAATTTTGGAGGAAGAAGGGCTTGTCTTTTGTGTGCTTATATTTAGTAGCATGACAAGAACCAACACTCTCGCCCACTAAACATAGCACTGATCTCTCTCTTTCTTCTCATCTCACATCATCTTCGTCTTCCATCGTCGTTGTACTCACGTCAAAATATTATTCAAATTCAAAATTTATTCTGTCCTTCTCTTCGTTCTGCAACAGAAGCAGCAGCCGCGGAATCATCATAATCTACATAATGAAGACAACGCTGGCACGCTAGAGTGGATATGTGGGTGTGCACCACATTCAGAGTGAGCTCTTCTCCTAGAGAATCAAACCGTCTACGCACGAAACAGGTACAGCGACGGCAGAAGGAACAGGGAAGATGAGCTAAACTGAGTTGAGATGAGAAAAACAATAGGAAACTGAACGAGAAGAAGAGTATTTACGCATAATAACATTTATTAAGAATTGTTCAGAATGCAGATTTGTTAGTTGTGAGGTTGGTGGGTAGGAAGGTACTAAAAGTATGAGAAAGGAGGATGACGCAAGGATTGACGGATGGATGTTCGTGGTAGACGAGGCGAATACAATAATATGCATCGCTGGATAGAATAGATACATAGAAAGATGGGTAGAAAAGAGTTTGGGAGGAAACAAACGGATAATCAGACAAAGACGAGTAGCCTCTCCCTCTCTATTAGTATTTTGTTGATGAGAACAATATTTCAATAGATGAGAGTTGTACTAAAATCTAAATCATTTGCTAAATTGTAAAGCAAATTGCAAACTACTGGGCTTAGTTCCCTTCATCGAAATCATAATCAGTATGTTTCATAATTTGAGAAATAATATTAATCGCATCTCAAACTCACTTGCTGCCGAGATATGAAGTCTCACCTTTTGTAAAAGTGAGGAGGCAAGCCTTCCAGCGATAAGTATTTATTTAGAAGTAGTAATAATATCAGCAACATACAAGGCATAATAAATGATGAGTTAGCCAGTATTATCGTCAAGTATCAGCAATTGGCTGAACACACATGGGATTTCTGGATTGAAGACAGACTTCCAACTTGCAGCTAGTCAAATTATTTCCTCATGCGAAATAAGTCTTTAAAACTTTGTATTTTAATCGGACGGATAAACAGAAAGACAGAGAGGGAGAGATGGGGTTTTCATTTGGACTCCCATTGCTCGGAGCGAGGATGAAATTATTTTTTGTTGGTGGCATCCAGCAAGATGCTTCTACGTTTTGCTGCTGTTCACGATTATATAGCTGCTGCTGCAAAGCTGTATTATTATTGCTGTTATGTTGATTCCATTCTTCTTGTACGTAGCTCCTTACTGTCTCTCTGTGTGTCTGTGTGAGAGTGAATAAAAGTGGACGTTTTTATTCTTCTGTTTCTCTATCTGCTTATCTCTCTCGTCTTCCTCCGTGGAAAAAGGAGCTGTGAGCCGAGCTCAGCTCGAGTGTTATAATAAGAGCTAAAGCAAACTGGATTTTTGATGCAGAAAATCTTATAAAATTAAAGCCGACAAGCGTGTTTGAACATGTACAGTAGTGCAGTAGTAAAATATGGTGGAAAACGTTAAAAATAAAGAAGACAGAGGAAATGCTTATCGCAAGGTGCCTATCTCCTCTGCCTTACTACTACGCACCAAAAGCAATTTCCCTGCAAGTAGTTGAGTACGTTCTTTATAGGGAGGACATGATATAAAAACAAATGCATTTACAAATGTACTATGTGCATATGTAGTGTATGTGTTTTACGTATGTTCATCTGCCAGAGAGAGGCAAACTACTTATTATAAATTATACTGGTACTGGTAATCTGTTCTTTTCCTTTCTGGGTGTGCACTACAGCTATGTCACATCATGCTCTTCTTGCCTGCTTTCTATATTACGATGATGATGACTAAGAGAATGCTGGATTCTCTTTTTCTGGTTCAATGACGGGCCTTGTCCTCTCCTATGTGATGTGAGTGAGATGGAAGCTGCTCTTGGAGCTCAAGTTCAACGAAAGGATCCCTTTATGCATTTTTTGGCTCTCGTTTTTTCCTCACTCAGACAATGTCAGCTCTGCTCAAAAAAGAGAAGAAGCATGGACTGTTTTGTGAGAGACATACAACATACTGATAGTTGGTGGAATGGTGAATGGTATGTTATATTATGATGGTGTTAGTTTGGTGGTGGAGGATTAGGATATTCGGATGGAACTTGAATGACATGGATCCCTTATCTACATACTCACTTTATACCAAACATGTATCTAAACATTTCTTACGTGCCTCAATAGTAATATTTATAAGCTGTGCCATATAATATTACGTTTTGTAAACATAAGCTGATGACTACTTAAATAGTACGCAGACAGTAGTTATGTGCACGCATATTTTTGTTCTCCGCTTTTCTATTCACCACGTCCTCTCATAATAACATGTAGGTATATGGAATAGAGAAATAAATAAAATAATAATAAACTGTTGTAATAAATATATGGCAGAATAAATTTATTCTTATAAGAATGTTATGATGAAGAATATATGTATCTACACAGCCGTTTCTTTGAAGGCAATTTTCTGTTAAAAAGGAGAGAATAAAAAAGAGATATAGCGTAAAAATGGCTGTAGGAGTGTAAGTAGTGGACGCAGAGTAGAGAGTATAAAGAACTCACACTGGAAGTTTGAAAAATCGAGAGAACATCTTTTTACTTCTCTCTCTTTCTATCTATCCAGTATCCAGCTATCTAGCAATCTTCTATCCATCCAAAAGTCGAGGCAGAACAACGGAGCACACACAACAAAAAAGTATTGATGTCGGCTTAGAGCGAATGTTATCTGATTTTGCTGGAGGCAACTAGTAAAATAAAAAATTGTTCGCGATGCATGTACGTAGGTATATATGTATATTATGGAGGCAGAGCAAGTGAGACTTGTGTTGCTGGTTGACGGTGATGATGATGATAGTGATACGTTTAATACCCTTCTCTTGTAAAGCTTCTACTTTCTTTCTTTTTTTCCCTTTTTACTCTTCATTCGTCTTCTTCGAGCAAAGCAATCAGTCTCTTTGTACTGGATTATATAATAAGTCCCTCATCCCATCATCATCTCAGCTCTCATTGTTCTCTGCCTACTCAAGAACCCCCTTCAACTACATCTGGAAAGGCAAGCGTTTCAAGGACACTTCACATTTCACACACAGGTATATTTACAGATGGACGGTTACTTTAAGTTAGGTAGACACACGTCCCCATATAATTTTAATAAATAAACGATAGCGGTGAGGTGAGGATCATGTGATCATGTGTCGTAGTCTTCATTTTTTCTTTTTCCTGTCAATAAATTCGTACTCATCCTCCGATCCTCGTCATTCGTTTGTCTATTTGCATCCGTTCCATAGTCTTGTCATCAGCATCTTGAGCAGAGGAGTGGAGAGTTAGAATGTTAAACATTCCATTCGAATTGTGTCCGTGTCTTACCTCATGGAAAATGGTGTCATTTTCGTATGTTTTTTGTCGTCTGTTTCTCTGAATGTTACATCATCTATTCCCAATATTCACCATTACTGACGACATCAGCTTACTTAAAAACTTAATTAGTGCTGTACTTAAATAAAAACTGCTAGCATTTAAGTCAACGTACGTCGTTGCAATATATCTCAGCAATATAATATTATTGGAGGAGTAATGACTCACCTCGTTGCAATTTAAACATGCCAACTCTTTCCTTTTTCAAAAGTTTGATTCAGCACTGTGAGTAGTTTGCGAAGTACAATTTAACTCACGTATAGTTCATATAAATCGGAGAAGAATAACGAGATAGATTGCAGTAAGTAGTCTGTTATTAATCTTCTTAACAGCATAGTCATCATGAGAACTGCAGTAAAATATAATAATAAAGTGGATCAGGTTACCCTTTCGTTCGCATTTGATATTTGTAGGCGCCTACTTTAGTTTTTAATCGACAGGTAGAATGGTGAATAGTAAAGAACTGTGTGCACATTTTCATTTGATGCTATTGTATTCTGTGTGTGAACACATTTGCATTATTCTACGCTCTGCGTTTGTATTAATAGATTTAATGTAGTAATTCCTTTGATGTTGCTGTTGTTGTTATTGTGTGGAGGATTAGCTGAATTCAATGTAGACCCCTGCATGAATGAGTCAGATGGAGGTAGTTTGACAAAGCGAAATGCCAACAGAATGCATATGCACACATATAAAGCTGCTGGACAGAAGAAGGAAACACTTTGTCTCTTTTTATCAACAGTACTATCTTATAACTAGAGTGGTAAAAACACAGAAAAACAAATACCGGTTCGTTTCAAAATCGAAGAATTTATCCCGATCCCACCGTCCCCCACTACCCTTCAAATTATTTATGCTATGATTTTTTTGTCATTTTAAATGTATATGACCCTTTTTAGTCTAATTTTTTTTAAATTTTGGTGGCCATTGTCTGCTCAGCAGCAAAAGAAAAATTAGGATGGGTCGACACTGTCCTCACTCGGCGCTGGAAACACTACCGTTTTGTCCCACATACATAAATGCACAGACTGGATATCCATCGAATAAACTGTCTAGCATACGTTTTCAACGTAAACGACAGCTAAAAAACGTCATATTTTTCTACAATGAGCATTAATTAATATCAAGAAATACAGTCCATGTTATATTAGATCACACCATATCACATAATGTCTTCAAACTCCATGACGTGTTTCAAGAACGCAAGAAAAAAGGTATACAATTGAATGAATGGTAGAAAAAACAAGCAGCCTGATGAAATGTAAATTATTGTTTTGTATGTCGAAATGATGTCGTGTGATGATGGGAGCATCTTTTGTCATTGGAGAGGACGGAAGTGAATTGATAATTATTTTTAATGCGCTTCAGAGCAAGGCTCACAATATCATCAGAACAGTCGATATGCTTATATCTCATCCTTTCTTGGCTATTAAGAGCTCCATTCATTCTCCAATAAAACAGAATACATTTTATGGTATCGTAAAACTCATATTTTGTATTTGGAAAAGACAATACGCAAATCAGAGGCAATTTTTTGGAAGAAGCACACAACCCATTTCCTCCCTTTCCCTCCGTCATTCTTTGCCCCACAATAAAACTATCATCTCGTCATCCTCACTTCAATTTTTTCTTATCCGCCAACATTTTCTGTTATATGCCCTAAGGCCAGCTTTGCTCAGTGTTTACTGACGATTATGGTATGTCGCTTCTCACCTACCTTCCAAATGTTCTTCAAAACAAATACACAGTGCGAATGCTGTTGACTCTAAAATTAAAAGCAAAACAGCAAAGCATATAATATATATAGTAGTACGTTTGTATATACACACCTAAATTAAGTCTCGTTAATCTCTTATTATGTAAAGATTGAGCCAGCTTATTTACTGGTTTAACGCTCTCCTCAAACAATAAGGAAAGGCAGTGGATGGGAATCCCTTCTTCACAAAAAAACCCTTTTTGATCTTAGAATCAAGATTGCGCCCGAACGCCTTGTCTCGCGTCTTCACTGCTTCGTCCCTATTGTTGTGTGTGCGCCTGTCTTGATGTCGAGAATAGTCGTAATAATGATGATATGCGTAACCTGGAATAACAATAAATAGCGTGTAACTGGGCCTATCCCTTTTCTCGTTTTTCTCAAAAACAGGTAAAATATGAGTGTGATTATCAAGTCAGAACTTAGTATACCACCGGCATATACTCAAAATAAAAACGGACCAATTATTGTTTCTGGTAATTAATGGGTAGAGAAGATAGCATAATTTCACCTTTCAATAGCATCTCCAAAAAAATATAACATTGCTTATAAATATATCACGTAAAGAAATTACTATATACTATACTTATTTTATCGTTTCTTTATAAATGTCTCCCATTAAGTCTTGGAAAATGCTATGATACGTTTTGCATTTTTTTTGTTTCTCGATTCCGTCGAGCATTATTGATCCATATTTCGTGAGTCGGTTCTGTAAAGTTAATTACTAAATAAAAAGGATAGTTATAATGAGTTGCCCCTTCATTTTTTCTTTATTTCTTGAAAAGAACTTCATATTCCTCCTAGCTTCCTATTTAAAAATTTTCCTCAAAAATAGAAATAGCACGTTGGCAATAAAATGAGCAAGGGACATGTGTGGAGTCACTGAAGTGAATTTATTTGGCAGGAGCAGATAGTAGGAGGGAACATTATTATTAAAGTAATTGTTTCGATGGAGAGATAAAGGTTGTGGAATGCAATGACGACGACCATTGAAGATGATCATTAACATGTCTAAAGTTTACTTGAGTTTCCCTCGGCTTTTTGTAGTTTTCTTGTGTGAGAGAAAGAAAGAAGTGGATAAGTGTTTTCTGACCTAGTTAGCGTAATTATTGTTTATTTATGACCATCATTTCGGAATCTTTTTCAAAATTTTTGTTTGTTTCAAGTTTCAACGGTATTAAACGAATCATTTCTCTTTGGCTGCAAAATAAAGCAAACAAAATAGAGTTTTGTTTATTTATGTACGCACTTTTTATGGCTGAAAATTTTTAGTTTATTTTTATAATGATTGTAATTATCTTATTCGTCATAGTCATAATAAAGGCTTGTTAGTCTTAATTAAAGAAATACTTAGAGACGTAGTTTTTGTCTTTTCTGTAGACGCTGGATGGTTATTCTGACACTTGAACGCGCATTTAGGATTCTTGTAAATAAATCGGGTAAAACCGATGAAAACAACTGCCAGATGTGAAGCAACAATAATATCAACCATGGTTTCGCCAGGGATGCTGCTCGTGATTCGTGATCCCTGTTTGAATAATGCATTGTATGCTATATGACGCTGCATTAATAACGGCTTCCCCTTCCTCTTAGATCCCCGGGGTAACAATGTGTTAGGTTAACAGTAATGATTGGTCAATGCTTTTCTATTCATTTGAAGTCAAATGATTTGTCACATGATGTTGCTGTTAAAAAATGTTGAGCTTTACCTTTGACCGCCTGCAAGTTGACAAATGTTGCTAAATATCAATAAGGTTCTTTATTTTAATCATTTAAATATGTATAAAAATTTCATCAAAATCGGTTGAAGCGTTCTCGAATTATGTCACGGACGGACAGAAATTTTTCGCTCCCACCATGCAATCTTAGGAACCACCGCTCTGGCAGTTAATAATCATGCTTAGCTTTGGTGTGAACTTCAATATTCATAAGAAGAGCAATACATCCACACACTCAAAAATAAAATAGAAGGGCCGAGGTTTCTTGAGGTTTTCTTTATCGAGGTTTGAATTATTTTGCATTGCTGTTTAATGTTCATCTTGTGCGAAATGCTGGAATGTCAGAAAAGAATACGAAAAGAAATAAATTTATGGGATTTTCATTTCTGACCAAGTGGTCGTTTCTGACCTCCTGGTACTAGACCGATTTTGTGCCTTTTATCAATGCGTCATTTTTCTTTTTCTCTCATCTCGTCTGTCCAATTCAGCTCTTTTACAACCATTTCATGAGTCATAAAACAATACAGAGAGGAAAATACTTGCCAGGTGCTCTGACAAAAAAAACTAACAAGACGTCAACAGGAACGTTCGCAAGATAAACTAAGTTTTTGCCTTTGTAGAGCCGGTAGTGGAAAGGAGATATAAATATAAATGCAGGTTGTTTTGTAAGCACATCATTCCAAGTTCCATTTGCAAAAAATGTGGATTTCACAAGTTGTTTTACTCCTGGTCAAGTGCATGGATAAGCGAAGGCGCCGGAGAATGTTAAATGTTTGTTTTAAATGGCAGACATGGGGCATGTCAGTTTTGTGGGAAAGAATTGGGTTACTACTACAAGTGTCCAATGACAATATACTTTGCAGAAAAACTGTAAAAACATTGTCCTTTTTATTAACTCTTTCATCCTTATTATTATTTTTTCGCCGTTATTAACCACATTAGTAAGATCACAAAATATCGTTTATGCTGATGCTGCCGTATGTTAATAGCGGTGACAACTTGAGAGAGAGGAAGCAGGGCACAGGTACATGTAAAATAGGTAGGTAGCTAAAAATTTACGAAAAGCTTCTAGTGCTTGCGTATCTTGCCGTAAAACGCTTGCCTACAGAAAAACCTACAAGATAATATGAGTCAAGCCTTTAAAAATCCGAAGATTCTTCTTCTCTCTTAATTCCATTTACTGAACTGTTTGTGCTTAAGAACTGACAAGACAAGTTCTAAGCTTTCTTCTGCTTCATATTTAATATTTATTGCAAAATTGAAAATGCATAATTGGTTGCCATAACTTGACAAGTACATCGTAGTTGCGGACATTCAGTCAACTAATTTTCGGCAGGGAATTTACGAATAGAATAGAATAGAAGCAATTTCGGCAAGCAATCTTCCACAAGTATTTTTCTGCAAGAAACGTTAGCACTAGAAGCCTTTCTGCAATATTGTTGGCACCCGCTGCACACACTTTTATCACTCTCCCTCTCGTCTGGTAAAAGAGAGGAGAACGCATCCTATTAAGTGACCAGTTACAGCCAGATTTAAAAGTCTTTAAATTTTTTATTGCTGTTTACTTTTCGCTCTCACTCTCGCTCCTTTAACACTTAAATCCGAAAGAACTAGAGGAGAAGAAATACAGAGTCACATTTCTAGATAGACAGAAACCAGGCTCGCTGGTTGTTTGCCATCATGAAAATGTGTGCTGGTGACTGGGACTGGGACTCTGTGAGCAGCGAGGAGATCATTTCACTTTAATGAGCTCTCTCCTCCTCTTTATTCAGCCATGCATCATCTTTCACAAGGCTGATCATTCATGCTCCATTGCGCCCATGAATCTTCACCAACTCCATATTATTATGCCTGCTGCTGCTTTTCCCTATCTTTCGATATCATCTATTCGTCTATCTAGCCAAGTCTCTTCTACCATCTATCGCTATGCAGCATTTAGACCTATCTTCATCGTCAGCAGAGAGACAGAAAAAAAGCCCTGCTTGTCGCTCTTCTCCTCTCTCTCAGTCAGTCTCTCAGAGGAATTCAAAAATCCAGTTTGTTGCCTCTGCTCTTGAGGGCAAGCAGTGCTTAGTCACAGCACAGAAAAGTAAGCGAGATGGAGAGAATAACACGACGACGACGCATCCAGTATGCTAATGCCCTCAAGGGAAAACATGGTGGTGGCGGTGATCATCATCTTTTCTAGCTAAATCAGAAAGAGAATGATAAAAAATACAAAATGGAATATACAGGTAAGCCCTTAATGAACAAATAGACGATTTTTAGTGGATGGAAGAGTTATAGTAAGGAGCAAGGAAACCAGTTGGCAGGCAGCAGGAGCAGCAACAAGAACACTCCATAACAGGTACGCATACAAAAATGTACTCTGCGAAAGTAAAAATCCTGTCCAGCGAGCTGCCGAGAAAAGAGGGAACAGCGTAGATAAATAGATGTTCAGTCAGACATTATTAGGTACAATCATAGGAAACTTGCTTGTTGCTAGAGAAGTAATCCAATCTACTGTGAATTTATGCCACTCTCTGCTCTACTCCATACCATCACTATCACCAACGACAATGAAGCCAACCATGCAAAAAATACTTGTGCAATAAATGTTGGACTCGCTGTCAGAATATTAAATCACTAGATGAAAAGCCCGTCATAAATGACGGGCTCTAGAAGAAAGCCTTTAAATATTTTAGACAATAATGCCTAATATTTATTACAACAGACTATGTACGTCTCTAAGGAATATTTGTTTAATTCTTCTTACAATTTTTAAAAAATGTCCAGCGAGTTCTTTTCCATAGTGCAAGTATATTCCTTCCTAATGAGATATTTAAAGACGAAATGATTTATTCCTTTCTTTATTTATCAATTCAAGTTCAAAAGGAGTATAAGCAGTAGCTGAACAGTGATAGGATTGATATAAGAAGATATAATATAGCTACTCCGACATTTCCATCTCTGTAGTAGCTACCGGCGGCAGGCAAGAAGAAAATGTTATTCATGAAACCACAGATTGCCTGTAGAATGTATAATTGGTATCATGAAAATACATAAAAAGCGGATTTTTATGATTCATTTTTTGACAGGAGTCCTTGTCAAAGGTCGTCCTGATCATCGATTTGTGTTTTTTGTCGGTTTTTGACAATCGCAAAAAATATATCACTCAATGGATGAACAGAGAATTAGAGAGCTGTATTCTCCTTCTATCGCTTGCTGTATAATATTAATTGTTCTCTCGTTAATTCCTTTGGAAATGGCGTTCCTGGTCAGCAGAACTGGAGTTAATTGGAATCAGCCTTCTGCAAATGAAAAGTTTTTGAGCACTTCTGCTCCTGCTGCTGTCATCTCAATTTACAGTTCTGGGAACTGCAGTGAGGAAGGACAGTATTATCTCTCTCTAGAAACAGTCCATCGCAATTTGTTTGGGTGCGAGTGGCGAGTTATGTTAGAACGTATTTAAGCTTCCGTTTTTCTGCAAACCAACTGGACTTGATTTATCTTCCGGTTATTATTATTATTCTTTTTTATTCAAATTTCGTTTGAGGGGTTTTAAGGACAGTAGAATAATAGGTGTTTACAACGACAACGGAGACATGATTGGATGTCATAATTTTGCTTTAAACTTTTTGCACTCAGTCAGTAAAGTTAGTAAAGTACCTCTTCCGCCCGACACGAGTGCTTTTGATAGAGAAAGGAAACGCCACATCAATAATATATCATCATACGTAGAGTTTTCAAAAGTAATTTAGACAATTTCGCTCGTACATAATTTAAAAATGTAGGCTTGAACTTAACAAAAAGCTTAGTAATCGGCTGGACTAATTTATTTCCATGTTTATGATAAATGATTTTAGACAAAATACTTCTCACAATTTTGGAATATGTGAACTATACTGTTAAACCTGATCTCACTACATCGCATGATCGCATACAAAATGTACCTGGATATACCTAAAGTATGTCCTTTTTAGATGAAACGATCAATGCTTTCTTCTTTAATATGAAGCAAACACCAAGATCAATTACAAGCTCAGTCCGGAGTAATGGTAATGGTTCGTTCAAACAAAGTGTCTAAATTACTTCTGAAAACTCAACGTATCATAAACTTTCTCCGCTATTATTATTATGGTTGTTGGTGGCAATCTGACCTCTTTTTGCCAGTCACAGTAAAAATGCACAAATATAGTACTTTCCTACCAACCTACCTATTTCTGCTAAAGACTGGAGGAAAACGAGTCCTTGCTGCGTCGCTTCGTCACGATGACATTTTCTATTTTGTTGCAACCACACTTTTGCATTACTGCATGATCACGACAATGATGAGGATGGCAAAATGATGATTACCTAAATATAGATAAATATATCTTTATTGCAGATTTCAGGAAATTGCAGAGCATGACAAAAATCCATAAAAATATTAATTACAGTTTACAATACTTAGATTATCTCTTCCTTTCTTTTGTTTGTCCTCCACAACCACAACGCAAAAACCGCAAAGCAGATAACCACCGTCACTGGCCACACAGTAGTGAGTGACGTGATATTGCAAAGCAATAATAATTTAAAATAGAGTAGAACGCTATGGAGTAGGTGGATGTGGAATCTTACAAGAGTGGAGTGAAATTGGAGTGACAGGAGTGCTGCTCACTCTCATAATAATTTTCCGCGTGATTTGCATATTGGACTCTTTTCCCCGAGATGTGCCAAAGGACGGAAAGAAGACAACTTCATACACACACTGCACACTGTATTTATTGTGCGGGCTTGTGTGTGTGGTGCCGGTGCGGTGTAGTTTGCTAGTATTTATTTTTGTTATTACGTATGCATAAAATATCCCGATCGTTTGAATTTGGAGTAGGTTGTATGAAGGGAAAACGGTTGCGGATAGGATGTTATTATGGAATATGAACTAGTCGAGTGTAAATTCCGAAGAAAAAAACTACCGAAAGTTGTAGCTCGTTACAGCATGAGACCCCAAACCCGGTTCTCTGACAAAAGTTAATCTGTTTTGTCCCCTTTCCCTCTATCGATTTATGCTATAAAAATGAACAATTCAATAAATAAATGAAATAATATTAACATAATAAAAGATAAAAACAAGCATACAAAATAATAAAATAACTTTTAATAGCAATAAATGCAATAAAATGTCAGTAGCTTTAAGTTAGCATGGATCCATGGATGCCTTAGATAGATAGATAGATAGATTTGCTTTATTAACGTGTTTACAGACTTTCAGTAAATACAAACTTGCCTTCCCAATCCCCTTCCTCCGGCGGGACTTGGGCTAAAAAGCTGAAAATCAATCCCATAAGTTTCCTTTACTCAAGAAGTTTGTGTACCAAATTTGGCCAGGATCGGTCAAATTTACGGAAACTAGAGTGTTTACAGACGACCAGACAGACAGATAAACGTGGTATTCGTACAAACTACCTTGTTAGCATTTAAATGCGTTCGGTAGTTAACAAACTGAATAACTGGCGGTTTGAGTGAATGAGTGAGGAGGATTGAGGTCTTGCCCGAGTGTTGACTAAATAATAAATAAAACATAAGTAGAGTATAATATGGTGTAGAAATCCAATCACCTCTCCCTCTCCTTTTTTCTCTTATAAGAACCATTGCGCTGCAGATGAGCTCAAGGACTCCATGACAAGCAATTTTTTGCATCCTTTTCCCCAGCATCTCCGGAAAGATATAAAAACAGCATAAAATATTGTGGAATGAGTTGAGTGTTAGGATATGCAAAGGATGCAGATTGGGAGATACATAGTTGGACATGGACTAGTATGCTTTCTATTTCTATTACATCATAATATTTATTAACTAACGAAAGTGAAACTGCAAGGTAGTTTATGCCATTGCCATGTTTGTCTGTCTGTCTGGAAGCACTTTAGTTTCCGTAAGTTTTGGCCGATCCGGCCCAAATTTTGCATACACACTCCTTGTTTCCTATTGATTTTCAGCTTCTTAACCAAAAGCCTTGCTTATGGGCAAAAAAGTTTTATTACATAAATCGATAGATGGGACAAAATTGATCAACTTTTACCACAGAATCATGAGTAAAATCCTACACCCGTGGGCATTGAGGGTTTAAAATAGGTCCAAATATTTTAATTGCATAAATAGATACAGAAAAAAGCGTCTAAGGACCATAGGTAAATTTGCATTCCCAGGATTGAAAGGGTCTCATATTGTATCCGGTATTGACTTTCGTTAGTTTTTTCCTCGGAGTTTACACCCGACCGGTTAATAATACTTTTATTCATATTTTCTATAAAAAACAAGAGGAAAGTGGAGCCAGATTCGCTTTAGTTGTGGAAACGGAGAGCACCACGTGCATGCTACTTTCATTATATCATTCTTATCCACACACAGTTTGGCTCTTCCCACCGTGTAGTTTTACCGTCACTGCCTGTACAGTTGGTGTGGAGGTATATTAAGTCAACTGTGCCCACACTTTTGTCATTATATGACGGTTTTGACTGTGGATGAGCGGTTATCGAGAAGCCATATAAATGCGTGCAAACATAATAGGATGTTGGTACATATGTAATAGTGAAACTGATATGAGAAGATTTCGCAGACTTCATACCATTTGTAAATACAACCATCCCCTCCTCAAGAAAAAAGGAGAAAACGAATGGCTCAACTTCTTGTATAAAAATACTTGTTTTGCCGCAACTCTTTAGGAGGCAAATAAATGAAGCCTGTTGGTACACTTGTTTGTGCCTCTGCCTGCAAAAGAGTTAGAGGCAGAGTTTGTAGTTCTGCTGCAAAAGATGATGTGATACTCTGAGAAAGATGCAGCAGACAAAGCAAGCTTCTTTGCCTTGTTCGTCTCTGCATCTCTGCCACATCTCATCAGCCTTACTTTACATTCCGTCTTGCACAGAAACATGATGATCTACTCTCTTAGGAGGAGATGTGAATTCAATTAAATTTTATATTTTATGAAGAATGAAGCTACTGCACACGACTAGATGAGAGCAGAGCACAGAGACAGACAACAGAGGGATCATGACGTACATTCCGACGCAACATTATTATCATTACACATTACATACGACACGATAGCCTCTTCTACATTGGAATAGAATGGGATAGGAACTGCTGCGTGGGCAACAAACATTTCATTTCGATCGAGCGTCCACACACTAGCTGAACTCATTTCCTCAACCACACATTTCCATTGAGAAGAGTAGTAAGTACAAGTTTTCTTCTTTATATAACGCCTTTAACGGCATACTTTTCTTCATCATCGCCATGAACTCTTTCTTGCTATCACTATTATGACTTCTCCTCGTAATAATCATCCAAAACTCCGAACAAGTCGCAAGTAAAAACAGGGGAAAAGTTTGACTTGTTTGGTCAAATGAAATCAAGTCAAAAATAAAAGTTGTTGGAAGGACGGCCAACACAGTTTCCTCATCCAACTTTATCAGCTAATGAATGAGCTAGCGGTCCGGAAAATTTGTGCTCTGCTGTCCCTCTTGTCCTCTCACTCTCAAATCGTGAGCAGCTCACAACTTTCCTTTGAGTCAAGCCAGGCCAGTATTTAGGTGCAGTCATTTCCTTTAATACTGCCTGTGCTCGTATCAAAAACCAACCGAGAGATATAAATATACGAACTTGCGTCCAAGAGAGAAGCTGCTGCAAACCAAAATTTTCTTTTTCTCCTATCTCATCTTCCTTGTTGTCGTGTTGCATTCATGTTGCTTTTACTTTCTGAGAAGCACGCACACACGCGATATAAACCAAAGAGCAAATGAATTGATTCACACAAAAACACGCACGCATCCGTATTCGAATCTCTGTGTTTCAAAAAGCCATGTATTACCTACTAAATACATCAAACAAAAGTAGGTTTGTCGAGACTAAAAAAGCCAGATCATAGGAATGACAATAACAATTTTCATAATGTAAGGTCCATGGAGGACCACATGCAAGTTAAATATGAGGCCTAGGAAATCATCCTAAAGAAACTGAAGACGATGGTGACTGATGATTTGAGTCAGTTTTTTATTGAAAGGCAATGCCAGCTATTAAAGGACAAAACGTGAGGATCTGTTGGAAGAAACAGAAGCCAAGAAAGTAGAGTACGATTGATATGTAGGTGCTGCGTGTTGGATGCGGACGCAATTCCCGTTTCCCTCGCATCACATGAAGCAAAAAGTGCAAAGAGAGATAAGAGAAGAAGCAGTAACTCGACATGACATCCATCAAAATTTGATTTTCATCATAAAACTACTCTGTTAGAGCAGAATGTGGAGAGGTTTATTAAATACCGAGAGCATTATAAATGCTAACGAGGTAGTTTATGCAATTACTATGTTTGTCTGTCTGTACGGAAACACTTGAACTCGCGTAAATTTTAACTGATCCTGGCCAAATTTGGCACACGGACTCTTTGAGCAAAGGGGACCGATGGGATTGATTTTCAGCTTTTTTGCTCAAACCAGGCTGGAGATGGAGTGGCTTTTGTCAAAGACCCCTTGGCCAAACATTAGCCCCCTGAGGCGAAGGGAAGGGTTTCTCATACTCTAACGAGCAACGACTTTCGGTAGTTTTTTTCCTCGGAGTTTACACCCGACTAGTTCCATCTGTCTGTATATGTGCTACATTGGGAAAGGAGGTACCACACGAAAGACCTGCCATGACGACAATGATGATGACGGTGATTGTGACTGGGGCTGATTGATTGGGATCTCTTTCTGTATACTTACGTACATTGAAAATCCAATGCTGGCTTTCTTTCTTTCACAGAAACATTCTCTTTTTTCATTCCAAAGAGCCTTAAAAAGAAGGGAAAGACAACAAAACTTGATAACAAATATATTTTGTCCTTGTTTTTTACTTATGTAAAACAAACTACTTATATCTTTCTCTGCTTTCCATCCAGAAGTTTGATGGAGAGTTTTGAGTGCATGTGAGTGTGTTTGTGTAAACAATGCAAATAGTGTTGGTGCTTTTCATTTTCATGGATGCGAGGCAAGCGAAGTGAGGTAAAGAGGTACTCTAGATAGGATGGATCATGGATGGATTATAAAATTTATATGAGTGCAAAGAGAGTAGACACGAGGAGACGAGAGAAAGGGAAAAAGTAGAAAAGGATGAAAAATGCATGAAAAAATGCTGATTTGTGTTTGTGTCTGGTCGCTTGTCATTCTAGGACTATGGTATTATGTAGAGCTATTTGTGTGCAAGACTAGGAAAAGTAGATGGAACATGGAACATGCATGCACATAGGAAATAATAGAAGAAATGCGAAAAGAGAAAAACAGGAGCCGTAGTTGGAGCTGAAGAAGGAAGGGCACTGAATAAATGATAACTGGAATATACTTTTTCATCTGTTCATCCATCCATCCATCCTGGAAAAGAAAACAAACTCGCACTCACAAAGTCGCATGTAAGCCACTAGTCTATTTTTTGCTTGCAGAAAAATAGAAATTACTAGAAAATAACATTGGAAATTAGCAACATGGCTTGCTTTCTAAAAGCTACATATATAGATACTCACTCATCCCCCTAATATGAGATCAATGCAATGAAATGGTGACAAACTAAACTTTAACATGTTTTGATAACACGTTGAGGTTTTCTTGACTCCATCATTATGTTGGCTTGCAGTGAATGCATGATGACAAGTATCTGTTGTAGGGTCGAACAATTTTGTCAATTTTTCATTTTAATGTTGTTATTCTGCAGCAAATTAAACGGTCTTGAACAAGTAGCGTATGCACATTCTCACAGGTATATGCAATATAGTTCATGATCGATACACCACTCATCTGTCTGTATATATTATTTATTGTGTCGTAAACGAACAATGGAAGGTGGATACGTACTAACGCACTAAATATTTTGATGGACGAGTAACTTGTGTGTGTGTGTGGATGTCATGACGATACATGCACATTTCAGCTTTCTCGCTTTTTACTCTGTTCTAGTATTCGATCCTCACTCACTCACTCATAGTTCATTCATCATTATCATTTTTTGTCATCAGCTTTTAACTGCCACACAACCATAGATGTGTCATCAGAATCACTACTTATTCTCTAGTTTACTCATAGCATTTCGTTTTCATCTCTTCACTGTTTGCTTCCTTTTACACTTTCTGTCAAACTTAGTCCATTATTACTAAAGCCACTACGTATACCAGAGAACCAGTGCATTACGCAGTCATGGGAAATATAAAAGATATACAAAGCATCCCACATAGCTTACATAAAGCAAGTTGAGAGTTGAAACATGAGTGGATATAGAGACGACGTGGAGTAGTGCGGAACAATCAGAGAGAGAAAAGTGGTTCCAGTGGTATACCGTCACAATGTAAAAAGCCCAGTACAACTCTTCATCTATCTTGTTGACAAAAAACGGTCAAGCAAACAAACTTCGAAAATACTCCGCATTTCCCCTCGCGTCCTCTTCCAATATTCCAAAGTTTATTTGCCCAAAATATGATACTTTTCTTCTTATTTCAATCGATACTGTATGAACCAGTTACTATCTATCCAAGTCTCTCTCTTTCAATCCAATCGATTCAATTGAGATAGAAATCTTTAGTTGTCATTGTCATCATATCCCCTCGCCAGTCTCCTTTTTTCTCGCTGTTGTCGTGATCACAAAGTAGCGAGCTCTGTTGCCAGCAGCAGCACGGAAAAAACTTTTTATTTTTTTAATAGATATTTTTCTCTCTCCTTGTCTCTTATCATTTCTCATAACATTATATAATGGAGAGAGCCAATAAGGACAAAAATATCATTATTATTATCCTCCTTTTCCTTTTCTCCTTCTTCGTCCCCATTAATTCCTTGTCAGTTGTTATTAAAATTTTACGATTGTTTTGAGGAGATTTAAAACAAGAGATGAGAAGAAACAAAAAAAAGCCGACATTTATTTATTAGGTTTTTTGCCAATCATCGCATTGAGGATGAAGAAAGAGAATAAAATGCAAGGAAATGAGCAGCAACTACCACATCCACTTGTTATTGCTATACAAGATGAGTAAGAAGAATAATAACAACAGCAGCATCAACGGCACATAATATTTGTAGATTGCTAGTGCAATAACAACATAGCAACATCAAGTTGGATGCAAAGAGAGACAGTCAGTTAGACTGTCTGTTTTTGGTCATCCCATCTTCTAAAAAAATAAAAATAATTTTGTATTCAACAAGCGGTTTCATAATCTGCATCATCGTCGTTATTACCATCATCCTTTCTGGATACAACTATGAACTACAACTCTTTTTCTTCTTGCTGTTCTCTCTATTTCTTCATATTTTTTATTTGTTAATCTACGAAATCTTAATGATACTTTTGCTCTTGTTCTGCTATTCTCCGCGCACTAAACACAAACTTCGGCTGAAGATGAGCGTACATAGTACATACAGCAATCTATCCCATTCTCATCAGCTTTCATCATCATCATGTGTAGAATTTTATTTTATTGTAATGAGTTCGACCCTCTAATGTATCCATTATTCCATTCCAAATCGGAAGAGAGGAGAGGGAGGAGGACGAAAAAGAGGAACATGCATACATGCATCTTTAATGGAATAGATTTGTAAAAAGAGTTTACTTTTAAATCCTTGTTCTCGACCAGCATCAGATTGAGTACCACCTCCTCCCTTTTCTCCTCTTCTCCATAATATTCAGAACTTCGAGGACAACGAATTAATGCGACGATGCATAATAATAATGGTAATGGTAATAGTATGCATACCTGCTTGAGAGAGAAAGAGACAAAGCGGTGATGATAAGAATCAGGCCAAGTGGTAAAGTGGTAATAGGAGTAATAACAGTGGAGCGGTTCGTGCTTCAATCCTATTTATTGCCTTGTCTTTTGCATGCTACTCCAGCTCCCAACTCCCAACTACACACAACTCATAATCAAGGATTAAATAAGAAGCTTTTGTTGAATGGGCATCTGCTCTCGTCAAAATACAAAAACACATAAACATATAAGCTGGTTGGGTTTTTACTTGTCGTTTTGAAATGCAACATGCAATGTTCTTCTGATGTTCTCTCTCTCTCTCTCTCTCTGTTTTGATATGTGAGTGTATGTGTTTGTGTGTGATGGACGGCAAAACATTGTATGCTAGTTTCGTTGTCACAGATTAGAGCGAACACCGCATCCCTATCATTCCCAATTGGATGCAAAGCAACTTTTTTTATCTGCTTCTTCTTATTGCTTTACTACTATTGTCTGTATTCTTTAAAAAATGATAGGAATATTATAATGGATGTTGTATTTTATATATTCCCCTTCAAGTGGTTTCATCATCATTATCAACATTATCATGACGATGATGATTATTGAGTGGTGGTATCGGAATGATTCTAAACTACTGGTTTCTCCATCTGCCTACATAACTACTACTAGCTCTCTCACTTACTCTCTCTCTCTCTGGCTTTTTTCGATAAAAACGGCAACAACTTCTAAGCTAACCATTATCCTCTCATCGTCTATCATAATCATCTTGCTCATCTCTCTGTCTTCATTTAAATATTCAAACAAACCAAGCAATGGTTTATGGTTTTAGTCAATTCTGGACTTAGATGTGTGTGAAAAAAGCGATGACAAATTGTCTTTCAGCGTCACTTTTTATTTTCAAGTCTACTTGCTTAGATATATTCGCATTTTTATTTTATATCTGGTGCATTTTTAGAGTAGTGGATTATCTGCTTGTTGGTAAATTGACAATTTGACCACTAAAGTACAAAAATGATGGAGCAACCAATTTGCATTTTGACAAGGATTACATACATTTTTTTCTCTATGAGAGAAATAATGAATGTTGGAAATGAAAGCTGTGGTTTACTCTCCTGACTTGCTACTGATGAAATCACGTAAAGTTTAATGCGTGTGTGTAGTAGATGCAGAGACTAAGATGTGCAAATGATTTGGTGAGCATGAGGATTGAAGGTGTAATTGGAAATTACAAATATTTTTGTCTGAATTCTGAATACGCAGATAGCATGGGGCATACACCTTGCTTGCATTATTGCCTCCATCCGTTCATATAATATTTATTTATCTGGCGTTTTACATTTGCACTTGAATTCTTTGAGGACATTTTGGTAAGAGTAAATAGGTTTTTACAATGATGAGCAAGTACGGAGCCAACTCTCATATTGCTCGACGGAAAAGGAAAAATGCAGTGGCAAACTCTCCAGGGGATGCCCCTTCATCATTTCACATTAGCATCCTCTGATGACGAGTTGCTTCGTACAGCGCATTGGAAAACTTCAACAAACCACCTACCTAACTCTTTCGGAATCCATCTGCCTTTTTCTTGTCCTTCTCGTAGCGGTTGCAGCTCCTCTCTTTTTGATTCCCTTTTGCATCGAAATGATTATGAGAATTGACTGCGACTGCGATTGCGAATAGCACTAGTAGCACTGACTCGCTCTTTCCATTTGTTGTATTATGGCAGTGATAAATGCACCTTTCCTCATCCACAATCCTCAAACCATACACATCTCCCTCCGAACAACAGGAGCGGACAAGTAGCAATTGGAGTATATGAGCAAATAATAATCCACTCTCTTCAATCCTCAAAATCTATCGCACACACAACAGCAACCAAAAGCGAAACTCACAGCACGACACAAAGACGCAAACGCAGAGGGAGCCTCAATTTCTACTTTTTCCTTGCGAAAACATATTAATTATCTCTTCTTCTCGCCACGTCCCCCCTTCATCCCCCCAACAACCAGCAACAACACACAATCACATGCAATCACAAACGAATATTAGTTGCTAACCGAACAATACCCTTCTATCTTGTCCGTGTGTTCATCCTAAATCTATAAATGCACATGCATGCATGTGGGCAATTAAATTGCAAGTAGGAAGAGATTTTTTTGATGATTATGGTGGTGGTAGTAGTGGTGTTTAATTGTTTGACAGCGATAAATGGACGACGGAGGAATGTCGATCCTGTATGATGGAAGAGATACGTTCCCTCCTACCCGCCATCCATCCTTGATTGCTCGTCCTCATCAGCAACAATTCCATATAAACATAATAAGCAATAGACTGGCATGCCATTGCTTTTCCTAGAAATATTTCTCCTCTCCACACTCACTTTTACTCTCCTACATTTAATTACGACATCATTCTACACTCAAGCAATTTCAAAGCAACCTAATTTCTTTCTCATCTTACTTAAATGCTTACATGTTTCGTAACATGAGTGTAGGCTCCATGAAAGATGTGTCATTAATATCGGCTAAAATCATTGTAGACTTATTAACATCAAGGAAGCGACATCAAATTTCTTTTTGACGATGAACGCTGTTTTGTTTTGGCTCATAAAAATAGTTTTTCTTGTCAAGAAGGATTGAAGAGGACCGTAAAGTGTCTCGAGCAGCACATCAAAAGATAATACACGTAAGTAATAAGTGGTCCTCCTTGTTTCTTTGCCTCCAGCCAGAAATCCTCAAGAAAGAGCTCTATTTCTTCATCTTTCCCATGAAAACAAAAATCATCAAAAAAGCAAAGCCAAAGGCCAAGCGAGAAACTATAATATTAATAATATTAGTTCATGGACTTTTTCGTCGCGTGATAAGCATGAGGATGAAGTGGGAGAAATATTATGAAGGAAGGAGGCTAACTTTTACGGTTTTACGCAACAAAACAGAAAGAGCGGTCTAAAATCGTCCTCCTCCTATTTTGCTATAGTTTTTTAACTGTATTTTTACACTCACCAGTTTTCTCCATCTTGTTTGTCGTCCTCTCTTTGTGGCTGACTGACAGAAAAAAGGCCAATTTCTAAGAAAAAAGAAAGCGAAGGAACACCTTTGATCTTCTAACCTGGCTCCCCCACTTATTCGCTATCCTCATCATCATCTTCCCTTCTACTTCTCTCTTTATTATTAGCTCCATACCCTGTGGACATCATCTGAAGAATTGTGAAAGGGTGCTCGCCCTTTTACTTATTACTCAACTCCACCAAGTTCCCCAACTCTTTTCTCTCTCTAATATTTAATTTTACAATCTTCGCCGTATTTATCTAGACTCTCTCCTTCAGACGGCGGCTGAAGTCGCCTTTTAAAGAGAGAAAGGAGAAAAGGGAATAGTTGGAAGTTGTCTAACTCTCCGCACAAGAGAGATGGATGGATGAAAGCAATGAAAAAGCTATACAAGTATGCATGTACATATCCGCGTTATTTATACAGATGGATTTAATGGTGAAAAGTATCCTCATCTTCATTTTCATTGCTCTCTTCCTTTTGCCAAAGCCAACACTTTTGCTCCCTTTTACGTCTTCCTTTTTACCATCACCTTCGGAGAAAAAAAACTTAAAAGACTTCTCTTTCAGGTTAACTTACTAGCAAAGCAGTCGTATTCTAGCCACATGATCGTTGCAGGCGAGCAAGCGAAACGGTAGTTTAGTATTTTCCCCTTTTTTCATTATGGATACTTGACTGGCCGAGTAGGAGTAGTACCCGAGTACCACCACCATCGCCGCAGTTGCCACCAACGAGCAAAACTCTGTCGAATTGACAATCGACATTCAGTGAGGCATTAAACGGAAATTGAAGGCTTCGAGCAACGTTTGTTCCCGTTCTTCCCCTTTCCAAATGATGATGAAGGTAGACATAGCCGGTTTTTGCTTATTCTTTTGGATTATCCACAGAGACGATCCTTCCATCTTTTTTTACTATTCACTCCGCATACTTTCACATTTTCCCCAAAAAAAGGAGTAAATGGGAAGAAGAAATTGTTGAAAGTTTTTTGAAGATGAAGTAGACAGCGAAAGCCAATAAAAACGAATATAGTATTCCAGGCATGGCGGGCTGGTCAGCTCGCTCTGTGTCTATGTGTGGCTATAATGATGATGATAGACGTTTTCATGCTCATCATGGTCATGATGGTGACCGATGACGAGCAAAGAAATTTTACTTGCGTTTTGAAACTAAACCACCCACGCACACACAAACTGATCTCCAATTATTATTCAACATATATCTTACTTGTTCTTTTGTTCCGTTCGATTGTGCTATAAAAACGTATTAGGGAGGGTGGGAAAAAGCTTGCTGTTGGTATTTTACATAAAGAAATAAACTTTTCTCATGATAACGATACAAAGAAAAGGTCACTGCAATAGTTGTATGACATTTCAATGACCAACGACTATAAAAAATAGGAAATGCGGAAAGGGAGAATTTGCTATATTCATTCTGTCGTTGTACTGTAACGGCCAAAAATTCAATTGTATCGAATATACTTTTTTTTGGAGCATTTATTTATTTATTTACAAACGTATTTTTTGTTGGTGACATTGAAAAACTATGGATTAATTTGAGGAGTATAGGTGGTGGGTGTTGGTTGAGGTGCTGCTAAGTATGTCGGACACACCCACTCTGCCACCACCGCAACCACCGTCGAAAACTAACAAAAGAAGTTGGAGGAAACTAAAAGTAAATGTTAGGCTCATTTGGGAAGTTGAAAAGACAATGATATTAAGCATATTAATACTTTTTAGTTATTTATGTGGATAATATACTACTTTGGCTAGCTTGCACCAACCACCACCCGTCTTTTTTATCAAAGCTGTCTATTCCGTGTTTCCCAGCGGTACGTTAATTTGGCATGATTAATGGAGAAAAAAGTGGGAAAACGGATAAATTCCAGAGTGAGAAGGAGTTAGTCTACTGAACGTACGTAAATACAACTATATAACAGTCCTTTGCCTTTCTTTTGTCGATTGTACAAAAAACTACATTTTTTCTCTCATCTACCACCATCCGTTCCATTTCGTCCGCCAATTTTCTGGCCACTCCTTCTCCGATCACGTTCTAAAGTGTGTAATTAATCACCACCACCACTAACTGAAATTAAACACAAAGTTAAGATTACAATCCGTTTCTTGTTTGAGTCCGGACCTACATAAAAACATCGATATAAGTAGATACATAACTTAAAACAGATAAATATAGTTTTCTGTAAGTGCATACATATGCGTCTATTTTTGGATGCAATCACATTTTATTTATTTGATGGAACACTTTTCATTTTCAGCTAACACCATGGGCACCTTTACGGAAAAGTTTTATTTAAGCGTACTTTAGAACAAGGTGGATAGAAAGCGAAAATAAAAGCAAATAAATGTAAATGCAAGCAGCAAACGCATTCAGGGTTTTTCGCCTAGTGGAATGGCGGTGTACCGTCTTTTGTTACTTCCACTGCTGCTATTTTGTATTCCTGTATCGATTGACTACAAAAAATCGTGTTTTCTCTGCTCCCACCACGACGAGCACCTCAAAAAACCAACTTTTTCAGTATGCCATGCCATTCAACTCACTCAAAAACTCGGAGTGAGTGAGAATGAGTGTGAGTGAGTCAATGCGCGAGAGATTTTTCTCTCAAGAACTACAACAACCACGAGGACGAGGCTCTCGGCTTGGTTCTCTCCCTTTCTTTTTATGTCCTTTTTCTCCTTTCCCTTCTTCTTCTCCTCCTTACTCGTTAATCAAAAGCAGCAAAATCGATTTACACTGGGAACAGTATAAATTTTGGATAAAGTGGATGGTGGAACAAGGCGAAATGAAAGTAGTGATATGCACTAATGCAGTGGGCTGGGACGCACAAATAAAAATTCAGCTCCTAGAGCTCCAAATAAACAAAATAGAAGTAGGAAATAGTAAAAAGTCAGCTTGTTCCACACGCTAGAGTTTAGATACAGGCTTATTTAGAGATAAAAGTGTAGGTAGTATACATTCTATAATTATTGGAATATATTTTCCGACTTCACAAGCTCACCTCTGCGAAGATATTTGATAACGACAACTTAAGAAAAAGGTGTGCATCCTGTCCAAAAAAACTTGCTCAAATGTACTTGATATGCATACTAATTACTCTATTTTAAATGAATAATTAAGTAAATCGGCAGCTTTCGAGAAGACAAAGGCGTTTCTCATCTTTTTTTGTATTAACACCAGCCTTCGCTAAACTTGTCAGTGACAATGGCAAACGAAAATACACAATTGCTGTCGTTACATCCTCCACATAAGCGAACCCCATTTATACTTTGCTCTTTTCCATTCAGAAATGTTGTTAATCTTTCTCCATTTGTTCATCATCCCAAATATGACGACGTTAATTGTTTAAAAACTTGCGTACTTTTTATATTTTAACTAGCACCTATCCACAGAACGACCTGCAATTTTCTTACAAGATGTGATAACAAAAAATAAGATTATTTATGGTCGTTTTGATATTTCTACAACGGACATGGCTACTAGTTTGCTTTAAACCACCGTATTTTGGGAGAGAATGATAATGGTGATGGAGATACAATGATGGAAATGTTGGTAGCATCATCAGCATCTTCTTCCTACTATCAATTCTTACAATGTCCGTCACAGTCCAGGTCGTAAATCATCATTAAACTAAAGAAAGTCTTTCTGAACGGAACTTTCCTGGAGAAAAGATGAGGATTTCCATTTTTCTGGAGAAAAAGGAAAGTCAGATGACGAAGTTGATTACTGTGTTGGTGGTGATGTTGATACATTTACTCTATAGTTGGCACGGCTCACGGCAAAGTTGACTATGCAAGAGTTGTGCAATCACCACCAACAACAGCAAAAAAGCAGCTTCTCCATCCATTCAGATTATCTCCCTTCGTGTTCCCTGAATTCGAAAGGAAACCATTTTTCTCCAGCAGAAAAGGGGCAGGGGAGAAGATTGTTTGGTTGTGTTGGTGGTAATGGCGTGGTGGCTGTTTATGTAAGGGAAGATCTTGTGCCAGTGGTTACAATATATTTTCATTTCTATACACATAATTTCTCGAATCGAATTTCATTGACGGCTTTTTGTCGAGCGACCACTTCGTATGCATAAAACTTACTCATATAACACTGTTTTCTAGAATTCGTTTTACCGACTATGATGAAATGGTATATTTGACGTAAAGAATTCGGTAGAATGTCCGTACTCCCACATAATCATATACCAAACCAGCTTGCATACTAGAAAAAACACTATCTCCTCCGCCATCCTCATCGCATTTCCTTCAAAACTTCCTCTATTTTCTCCCTACTACTTCTTCATCTCGTTTCATCATGTTACTCGTAGTTCGATTTCTTCTTAGCCGCATGCATTATAACATGATGGCATATAATTTATTACAAGGCTTGGCTTGGCTGCATAGAAAATTACTGTTCGTCCTTGGAGTCCTCATTTCACGTCATGTTGCTGCTCTTGTTCCTGTTGTACTGTTGCCCTAGCCATTTTCTTCAAGCAGAACAAACAAACTCGTTTACTTTTCATTTCACAACTTTTACTCCTTTCTTCATTATTATTTTTATTATTATGTGAATGGAAAATAACAAGAGAGTCTCTCATCTCTGCACACAGATAAAATTTTCAACTTTCTTCATATTTTTAATCAGAAACTTGAAGTACACACCCATACCACCGTCAACGAAACAGCGGTGCGTACTTTTCCTCACTTCTCCTATCTCCTACTCTCCATCCGTCCGTCCGTCCTTCTTTGTCCATAATACCGTCTCCCCACTCGACTTCAACTCTTTCTTCTTAAGAGAAAAATAGAAGGAGTGATGGGGAAAAAATCTTGTTTCAAAGCGGTAGTTAGCGATGAGCATGATGATACCATGTGTCTTATTGCCTTGTGGTTTCCTTTCTTTACTTTCTTTTCAAACAAATAAGTGTATTAAAAAAAAGTTTATTTCTTCTAAAAAGTTGTAAACGAAAATGGAGAAAAAAAGTTTTTTCTCGTTGATATTATATGTTGTTGCTGTCCTGTCGTTGCTATCTTTTTTTGGCAAAATAAAAAATAAAGAAAAATATTTTTAAAGTGTGCCTCTTTTCCATTTCCCCCCTTTATTTATTGATGATGTTGCGTAGGGAAGAGGAAAAGAGATAGATAGATCGAAAGAGAGAGAGAGAGGGAGAAAGAGAAACTTGTTTCAAGTCAAGTAAAGTCTAATAATAGGAAGCTTATTACTTGGTGGCGTATATGTATGTTTGTGTAGTGAAAACACTAGTACAAGTTTGTGATTTTCTTATTATTAGTTTAGATAAAAAAGTAAGTTGTGTGTGTGGGATGAAAGTGAAAGAGGAGAAAGTATTTAGAAAAGGTAAGAAGGCAAGAAGGGCAGGCCGAGTGAGAAAGGCATGAAAAATGGTGTAATGGAGAGCCTTGGCTTGGCCGGGCAAAAAGAGGAAGAAAATAATAAAGTATGAGAGAGGGAGGGAGACAAGGTGAAATCTCATTTCCTCCTCATTTTCCTCTCTTTCTCCGGAGCTGTGCAAAAGATTACGTACATGTGTGTTGGCTGTGATGCATGCATATACATACATTATGCACATATGTACATTAGGCTCCACACCGACAAACTATCACCTCCACATGCACAGAAGAAAAGCAAGGAGCGGGAGAAAGTAACATGTTTTTCGTAGAGAGCAGAAATGAATGCAGATTTTTAGCTTGAACGATAATAAATAGCAAACAGCCCAAGCGAAACAAACTGCACGCAGCAGAGAAGAAGGCAAGGCGGAAAGATAAGTTTTCTTTCCTTGTCTCGTGAGTTGTTGTGTATGTCTGTGTGCAAGATGGAAAGAGAGTGTGGGAGAATCGAAGGAAAAAAGGAAAGCGAAAGTCTGTGAAAACACTGAGAAAAAGTAGACTAGGACGGACGCGAAGAAGAAAAAGAAGAAGGTTTGCTTCGTTGCGTTTTGGGCTGGGCTCCGTTTTTCATTCTTTTCCCTTTGTAACAGCAACTCTCAACTGAACGGGGGGAGAAAAGCCAGAAAAAAGAGAATGGAAGTAAAGCAAAAGCTTACACATATTATATGCATATATATTTGTACTGTAAGTAAAAAAATAGAATGGACTGAATACGTAAAGATGATGACGATATTTGTGTGACAAGATAAAAATCCTTATATTATCTATCAAATTTGCATATCAACGGAAAAAACGATTTCGTATCTATATTTTTATTGATATGCAAATTATGTAGATAAGGTAAAGAGTTTTCTTTTGTTATGCAAGTTATGTAGATAAGATAAAGAGTTTTCTTTTGTTATGCAAATTTCATCATCATCATCTTTACATTTTCAGCCGATTCTATCCTTTCTACTTACAGTACTTCCAATTTTTCTGAGTCGTGATTTATGCACAACACAACTCGGCGAAGAAAGGGAAGGGAAGAGAAGGAACGCAACTATTCTAAGTAATATCCGCACAGTATGTATGTCTACATATCTGCTACTTGTTTATTTTTAGCTGGTTGCATGCCTGCATAACGTATGTATGTACTATGTACACTTATGCAAGTCGGAGAGCATGTGCGTCAGATGATAAGGCTCCATGAATCAGCTTACGCCTATATAAAACTCTACTGTTACGTGCATCGGATCGTGGCACGAGTCAAATAGAAGAAGACGAATTCACACTATTTTTTCCTCTTCTTCCTATTTTTACTCTTGTTTAAAAAAAAGAGAAAACCTTCTTTTCTTACACTTTTTAATAAGATATATGGCTGTTCGAGAGAGGGAGATATGGTAGTGACAGTGACAGTAGTCGGAGTCGTTGTAATATTGTTGTTTCTTCATCTCTTCGTCTTTCAGCAGCAAAAATGTACATACCTAGTTGTTTGTGTGCTGGGATGGGAGAGAATTACCGCTACGCTGCTGAATGAAAGGTTGGTTGTGGTTTTGACGGGTGAGGAGGAGGTGGGCACGAAAGGAGAGACTTCCTTTTTGCCGTCTCCCTGATGACGTTACGCACAATTTATCGGCTCAGTCCATTTGCACTATCTTTACCTTATCCAAAGCAAGTCCTATCGTCATGCCCACGAGAGCGGAGGAGGGTGATATGAAAAAAAAGGAAAACGTTTTAAACGCTTCATCTTTACATTAAAAATGAATTGTGCATAACCATAATAAGATAATATCTTATTATACATATAAAGTACATCAGTCCTAGTGGTTGAAGTAACCCTACTGGTTTAACCTTACCTACCGCCCACCTTACCTACTTGACAACTTACCTTACCTACTATGGTCATATAGACTTAAATACGACGTTGGTGCAAGCTAGTTTTCATCTCAATTTGTTTAGTTTATTTCAGGTTAGGTTAAGTAAGAGTCTGTTTGCATAGTTAGGTAACTGACAAAAAAGTGGGATTGACACAAGCCGAGAATCGAACTCTGCTTCTTCTGGATACATGCCAGACGCGTTAACCAATACTTCATTGTATCATCTTTGGTCAGTTACGCTTAAATATGCTCACATCTGTCGCTTGTAGGTAGTTAACTGTGTGTGAGGAGGATGATGATGATGCTCAACTGCTGGC